>LOEQ01001405.1:248689-261178 GCA_001685075.1 Bramus lutescens
GATTCTTGTGTCATGTCTATCAACTTGTAACGTCTGTGCCTGTTTCCTCCTCCTTAGAATAGTTCTGTCCCCTCAGGCTATTCCATTCAATTTCCAAACTCAAACTTGGAGTACTTACTTTTCTTCGACAGTTTTTATTGCTTTTTCCCAATTACTTGGCTACACTTCCAGGTTTTCACTTCATGTACACACTGTAGTTTTGCCACTTAGTTTAAGTGCCTTTTAGTAGTTTCAGTTCCTAATGAAGCTCACAGAGCATATAGTTTGTCTTTCAGTGTTATATTTTTATGTATGTGTGTGCATATGTGTACTTCAAGCCAAAGAACAAGTTTTGTGTTAATTTGTTTTAAATTTTGATGTATTGTGTGTGTGTCTGTCTGTCTGTATGTATGTGCCATACCACATGTGTGGAGGTTAGAGGACAACCTTCTATCTTTACATGTGTTCTGGAAATATAAATCATATTGCTAGGTTTGTGTGGTAACCACCTTCACCTGCTGAGCCATGTAGTTGGCCACATGTTTATTGTGAGATCCTTTCCATGATTATATTAGATAATTTTATGCTTAAAGCTCAGTAATAGTTTGAGTTCATAGCCCTGCTATTCTGTAGACTTTCAAGGCCTCTTTTAAACTTTAGGTCATCAGATGCATTTTGGTTAGTAAATCTTTTGTAACTACTATATTTCTAATGTTGATCATCCTGTGCTTTTACATCCTGCTGATCTTAGATGGACCATTTGCATTCTTGGTTTTCTTTTGAGAGAGAGTTTCTCACTATGTAGCTTTGACTGAAATTCAGAAGAAATCTGGCTGCCTCTTTGAGTGTGGAGATCAAGTAGTGTATGCCACTTATGCCTTACTCTAGGTTGTTACAGACAACAGCAGTGGTCTTTTTTATTTTTATTTTTTTAATTTTTATGTCATTTTTATAGGGTTTTTTTTTAGTTTTTCATTTATTAATTACTTTGGGTTACTTTAGAGTGTAGAAATGTAAAGATAGAATAATTAAAATTTTCTTTGATTCCTATTTTGTATTTATAACTCTTGTCTAGATAATAGTATTATGAACTGTAGAATAGACTTTTAACATTGTTTTCTTTTTCTTTTTCTTTTCTTTTGTTTGTTTTTAGTTGCAACTACTGGCCCTTCAGTATATTATAGTCAGTCACCAGCATATAATTCCCAGTATCTTCTAAGACCAGCAGCTAATGTTACTCCCACAAAGGTAATAAAGGAAAAACTTGTATATTTATAACTACATTTTAAATTCTTAGGTTTCTTTTAAAGAAAATGAAAGGAGTAAGTAGTTTAGTATTGGAAATTATGTGATCTTCATAATACAGGAATTTCTTATTTTTGTATTTTAGAAGTAAGTTGAAACATTTGAAATATTTTAAATATAGGAAGATTGCAAGTTTTAGCCCTTGTATCTTTCTATTTCGGTTGGAATAGGGCAAGTGTATTCTTGTGTTGCTAGTCTGGTATTGCCATCCTGTTGACTCAAACAGTAATTGAAAATGAAGACTTGAAGGACAGAGTGCTGGGGGTGCATTTAGACCCCCCCTTCTACTTATTGTGAACTTGGGCAAGTTTTTTTTAACTTCTGTACCTCTTAGGGCATACCTATTTTGAAATGAAAATTATACTACAGTTAATACATTTTTTGAGGATCCTAAAATGAGATAAAATGTTTAGAATAGTGCCCAGTTGGTACAGTGAATTTTAGTCATAATTATCACTGCTAATTAAGATCATTTGGTAAGTGTTTAGTAACTGAAGAAGCTATTTGTAAGTGTAGATGTTTAAGGTACTTATTAATGCATGCCAAGTAAATATGCAGGTGTCTTTGTAGCACCATTGGTGTCCCTTGTTGTTCTGTGTACATTGGTGCTATTGCTGAATAATACTCATAATTTCAGGTTTATAAGAATTGATTTATATGTAGCTTTTCATATGGTTATGATTATCTTTATATGGTCTTATGGTTAATCTATAAAATATTTTAATTTTTTTCTTTTAGGGACCAGTTTATGGCATGAATAGGCTTCCACCCCAGCAGCATATTTACGCCTATCCACAACAGATGCATTCACAACAGATGCATACACCGCCAGTGCAAAATTCATCAGCTTGTATGTTCTCTCAGGAGATGTATGGTCCTCCCTTGCGTTTTGAGTCTCCTGCAACAGGAATTCTATCACCCAGGGGTGATGATTACTTTAATTATAATGTTCAACAGACAAGCACAAATCCACCTTTGCCAGAACCAGGGTATTTCACAAAACCTCCACTTGTAGCTCATGCTTCAAGGCCAGCAGAATCAAAGGTTATGGAATTTGGAAAAACCAATTTTGTTCAGCCCGTGCCAGGTGAAGTAATAAGGCCACCTCTGACAACACCAGCACACACAGCACAGCCAACTCCCTTTAAGTTTAACTCAAACTTTAAGTCAAATGACGGTGACTTCACATTTTCATCACCACAGGTAACACAGCCTCCTTCAACAGCTTATAGTAATAATGAAAGTCTTTTGGGTCTTCTGACTTCAGATAAACCTTTGCAAGGAGATGGCTATAGTGGACCAAAATCAATTTCTGGTCAAACTATTGGGTCTCGAAATACATTTAATTTTGGGAGCAAAAATATGTCTGGAATGACACTTTCAGAAAACATAGGCCAAAACCAGCAGAAGAATTCTGGTTTTCGTCGAAGTGATGATATGTTTACTTTTCATGGTCCAGGAAAATCTATATTTGCATCCCCTGCTTCAGAGCTGGCAAATAAGAGTCATGAAACAGATGGAGGAAGCGCTCATGGGGATGAGGATGATGATGGCCCTCACTTTGAGCCTGTGGTTCCTCTTCCTGACAAGATAGAAGTAAAAACCGGTGAGGAAGATGAAGAAGAATTCTTTTGCAATCGTGCAAAGTTGTTCCGTTTTGATTGTGAATCCAAAGAATGGAAGGAGCGTGGGATAGGCAATGTAAAAATATTAAGACATAAAACGTCTGGTAAAATTCGCCTTCTGATGAGACGAGAGCAAGTATTAAAGATCTGTGCAAATCATTACATTAGTCCGGATATGAAGCTGACACCAAATGCTGGCTCAGATAGATCTTTTGTATGGCATGCCCTTGATTATGCAGACGAGTTACCAAAACCAGAGCAGCTTGCAATTAGATTCAAAACTCCTGAGGAAGCAGCACTATTTAAGTGTAAATTTGAAGAAGCCCAGAAGATTTTAAAAGCCTCAGGTACAAATGTGTCTACAGCACCAAACCATGCTATCAGAATTGTAAAAGAACCTGTAGCTCATGATAACAAGGATATTGGCAAATCTGATGGTGGAAACTTGAATTTTGAATTCCAGATTGTAAAGAAGGAAGGGTCTTGCTGGCATTGTAACAGCTGCTCATTTAAGAATGCTGCAGCTGCTAAGAAATGTGTATCATGCCAAAATATAAACCCAGCCAATAATAAAGACCTCCTAGGTCCACCATTAGTTGAAAATGGCTTTGCTCCTAAAACTGGCCCAGAAAATGCTCAAGATGGATTTGCAGTGATGACTCCGAATAAGGAAGGTCATTGGGATTGCAGTGTTTGTTTAGTAAGAAACGAACCCACTATATCTAGGTGCAATGCATGTCAGAATACAAAATCGGCTAACAAAAACGGATCTTCTTTTGTTCAGACTTCTTTCAAATTTGGGCAGGGAGACCTTCCTAAGTCTGTTGATGGTGATTTCAGATCTGTTTTTTCTAAAAAGGAAGGAGAGTGGGATTGTGATATATGCCTGGCTCTAAATGAAGGAAGCTCTACAAACTGTATTGCTTGTCAGAATCCAGGAAAACAGGCTGAGTCTTCTGTTTCATCATCTGCCTCTTTTAAGGCCAGTACTTCAGATGTAAGTAAACCTCCAAAGGGTGGATTCGAGGACCTATTTGCTAAGAAAGAAGGACAGTGGGATTGTAGTTCGTGCTTGGTGAGAAATGAAGCAAGTGCTGTAAAGTGTGTTGCTTGCCAGAATCCTGCTAAGACAAGTCCAGCTGCCGCCTCTTTCAAGTTTGGTTCTTCAGAGATGAGTAAGGCTCCCAGGAGTGGATTTGAGGGTATGTTCACCAAGAAGGAAGGACAATGGGATTGCAGCCAGTGTTTAGTCCGAAATGAATCAAGTGCTGCTCAGTGTATTGCTTGTCAGAATCCAAATAAACAGAATCAGCCTACATCTGTTGTCCCAATTTCTGCCTCTTCAGAGACAAGCAAATCTCCAAAAAGTGGATTTGAAGGATTGTTTACCAAAAAGGAAGGACAGTGGGAGTGCAGTGTTTGTTCTGTACAGAATGAGAGCTCTTCTGTGAAATGTGTGGCTTGTGATGCCTCCAAGCCAACTCATAAGTCTGTTGTAGAATCTTCTTCAGCTTTCACAGTGGGCTCAAAATCACAGTTAAATGAATCTGCAGGAAGTCAAGTGGGAACAGAATTTAAAAGTAATTTTCCAGAAAAAAATTTCAAATTTGGCATTACAGAGCAGAAATTTAAATTTGGACATGCCGATCAAGAAAAAACATCTTCCTTTGCCTTTCAGGGTTCTTCTAATACAGAATTTAAGTCAATCAAGGATGGGTTTAGTTTTTCCATTCCTGTGTCTGCTGATGGGTTTAAATTTGGCGTTCAGGAAAAGGGAAATGGAGAGAAGAAGAGTGAAAAACACCTTGAAAGTGATACTGGGTTCCAATCTCAGGATGTTAGTGGTCAGAAGAATGGCAGTGGTGTGATCTTTGGTCAGACAAGCAGCACTTTCACCTTTGCAGATCTTGCAAAGTCAACTTCAAGAGACGGGTTTCAGTTTGGCAAGAAAGACCCTAATTTCAAGGGATTTTCAGGTGCAGGAGAAAAATTATTCTCATCACAAAGTGGCAAAGTGGCTGAGAAAGCTAACACGTCTTCTGATCCTGAGAAAGATGATGATGCCTACAAAACTGAGGACAGTGATGACATCCATTTTGAGCCAGTGGTGCAGATGCCTGAAAAAGTAGAACTTGTAACAGGAGAAGAAGATGAAAAAGTTTTGTATTCACAGAGGGTAAAATTATTTAGATTTGATGCTGAGATAAGTCAGTGGAAAGAAAGGGGTTTGGGGAACTTAAAAATTCTCAAAAATGAAGTCAATGGTAAACTAAGAATGCTGATGAGAAGAGAACAAGTACTAAAAGTCTGTGCCAATCATTGGATAACCACCACCATGAACCTGAAGCCTCTCTCGGGGTCCGATAGAGCGTGGATGTGGCTAGCTAGTGACTTTTCAGATGGTGATGCTAAACTGGAACAGCTGGCTGCAAAGTTTAAAACACCAGAGCTAGCCGAAGAGTTCAAGCAGAAATTTGAGGAGTGTCAGCGGCTTCTCTTAGACATTCCACTTCAGACACCCCATAAGCTTGTGGATACCGGCAGGGCTGCTAAGTTAATACAGAGAGCTGAGGAGATGAAGAGTGGACTGAAAGATTTCAAAACGTTTTTGACAAATGATCAAGTAAAGGTCACCGATGAAGAGAACACAAGTTCGGGTGCCGATGCTTCCAGTGCTTCAGACACAACAGTGAAGCAAAATCCTGAACACACTGGGCCTACCTTAGAATGGGACAACTATGACTTACGAGAAGAAGCCTTGGACGACAGCGTCAGCAGCAGCTCAGTTCATGCTTCTCCGTTGGCAAGCAGCCCTGTACGGAAAAACCTCTTCCGTTTCGGTGAGTCAACTGCAGGATTTAACTTCAGTTTTAAATCTGCTTTGAGTCCATCTAAATCTCCTTCCAAATTGAACCAGAGTGGAGCTTCAGTTGGCACTGATGAAGAATCTGATGTTACTCAAGAAGAAGAGAGAGATGGACAGTACTTTGAGCCTGTTGTACCCTTACCTGATCTAGTTGAAGTATCCAGTGGTGAGGAAAATGAACAGGTTGTTTTTAGTCACAGAGCAAAGCTCTACAGATATGATAAAGATGCTGGTCAGTGGAAAGAAAGAGGCATTGGCGATATAAAGATTCTACAAAATTATGATAATAAGCAAGTTCGCATAGTGATGAGACGGGACCAAGTATTAAAACTTTGTGCCAATCACAGAATAACTCCAGATATGACTTTGCAAAATATGAAAGGGACAGAAAGAGTGTGGGTATGGACTGCATGTGATTTTGCAGATGGAGAAAGAAAAATAGAACATTTAGCTGTTCGTTTTAAACTACAGGATGTTGCAGATTCATTTAAGAAAATTTTTGATGAAGCAAAAACAGCCCAAGAAAAAGACTGTTTGATAACACCTCATGTTTCTCATCTGAGCACTCCTCGAGAGTCGCCCTGTGGCAAAATTGCTGTAGCTGTTTTAGAAGAAACCACAAGAGAAAGGACTGATGTAACTCAGGGAGATGAGGTAGTAGACACAACTTCGGAAGCTGGAGAAACATCTAGCACTTCTGAAACAACACCAAAAGCAGTGGTTTCTCCTCCAAAGTTTGTATTTGGCTCAGAGTCTGTTAAAAGTATTTTTAGTAGTGAAAAATCAAAGCCATTTGCATTTGGCAATAGTTCAGCCACTGGATCTTTGTTTGGATTTAGTTTTAATGCACCTTTGAAAAATAGCAATAGTGAAGTTACTTCAGTAGTTCAGAGTGGATCTGGAGGAAAGGTAGAACCTGACAAGTGTGAGCCACAGCCTGACATCAGACAGTCTTCAGATGGCAAA
The DNA here is from genome assembly GCA_001685075.1 of Bramus lutescens. Lineage (NCBI taxonomy): Eukaryota > Metazoa > Chordata > Mammalia > Rodentia > Cricetidae > Bramus > Bramus lutescens. Next base: position 255,431 of record LOEQ01001405.1, read on the forward strand.
GTCAGAAATGTTGTTGCCTGTCCAAAGGAGGAGTCTTCACCTAGTTATACATTTAAAGCACCAGAAAAGGGTAAGTACGCAGTGTTTAGAGTTCAGCAGATTTTTAAATAATATTTTTTAATGATTTATTCTTATTTATGTCTGTATGAGGGTGTCAGATACTTTGGTGTTACAGATGGTTGTGAGCTGCCATATGGGTGCTGGGAATTGAACCTGGGTCCTCTGGAAGAGCAGGCAGTGTTTTTAACCATTGGGCCATCTCTCCAGTCCCCAGCAGATTTTTAAAAGTGTGTGTCTTTGACTCTTTTTAGGAAACATATTTTAGTCGAAGTTGTGTCGTAAACACTAGTTAGTGAACAGTCTGAAGTATTTTAATAGACGTGTCTAACTCCTAAATAAGTTTGCCTGTGAGTATTCAAACTAACAGATCATAAGGGATTCGTTTCAGTAACTTGAGAAGGCATGTATCATAAATCAGAGCCAAAGAAGCTAATCTAGTACAAAGACTCATGCACTTGATTCATGAGTATTAGTCTTTTAAATGTTGATTCTTCAGTGTTTTGTTTTAAAATCAACTTGAAGCATGTGTTATTGAGATGTTCCCTGTGTGTTATATGAGTTAGTATTGCCACCTCTTATTAAATTAGCGAAGAAAGACCTTGGAGATAAATGAATATGTAAAACAACCAGATTGATATAAATTGAGGGTTCTGACTTCTTATGTATTAAGAGTCAATTTGTTTCATAAGATGTTAAAAAATGAAATAATCTTTATTTTCCTAGGATTTAATTTTAGCCTTTTTAAATCTAATCCCATGGCCTTTTGGACCAGCTTCCCTACCTCACAGCCTGAGAGCAAAGGTATAGATCTAGTATTTCCAGTGTGAGGTGACTGGTCGTCCTTAGCCAAGTACTACTTGTGGCTGCATGAACTGAAGTACTTAACACTGCAATGCGCATGCTAAAGAATGCCATTTTACAAAGCATACCTTTTGAGTAGGGCTGTAACAAACAACTTTCAAAATGACTTTTTAAAATGTACCTGGGTGCTATTTGTTTTTTTGGTGCTCTCTTGGCTGCTTCATCTTCAACTATGCAAAATGTCTGTCTGTCTCTCTCTCTCTCTCTGTCTCTCTCTCTGCTTCAGTGAACTTTTTTCTTTTCAACTCTGTTTAATGAAGACCTGCTTTTCTAATCTTTGATTTTAGCCACTACTGTGTGGCAGTATTCAGATAGGATGGCAGTAGAATGTATATAAAACATGTCTCTTTAGGGTTTAGAAACTGTGTTTGAAAGTAGACCTTGTTTTTACAGCTACCATTCTGTAACTTGTATTCCTTCTGAAGTACAGATCATTTATAGATATGAGTCACTTTGACTAGAACATTAAGCATATAGAATTTGTAGACGTTCTTTAAGAGCAAATGAGAGAAATATGTCCGGTATGTATCTTGACCTTGTAGGGTAGGTACCAGTTCTCTAAAGTAACACCATCTAGTAGAGGTAAAATATGATCTGTGTCTAAATTTTTTTGTGAGCAGCATAGAAAATGAAACACTTAAAGAAATCAGTGGCATAAAAAAGCGATCTATTCAATTTAATATATATGTGCAAAATATATCAGCTTTTAATAAGGATTTAAAAGAAAGTGAAGATATTTTATATTCTTTTTTATGCCAAGCCATTAGAGTCCAGTGTGCACGGTCATACCTCTAGCACATGTTAGTTTGGTTTAATCACCTTTCAAGTGTTGGGAAGCCACATGTGGGTAGACTACCATATTGGGCATGGTGGCTTTGGAGAATGTTTTCTCATAGTAGCTGGTACATGCATATTTCATGATTGGTTTAAGTCACTGGTTTATCAGTTCCTACAAGCTAGAGATTCTTAATATATCAGAACAGACTTCATCTTCCTTTTTCCCTCTTCAAATTTTTGACCTTTCATCAGGTGGGAGTGGAATAGGGGTGTTTTTAGTCAGAGAAATTGTCTTGCTATATAAAGTATGACTGTAGAATGATTGTTTAATTTTTATCTAATTCCACACTTGGAAATATGCATGGAATGGATACATGCTATCACCTGCCATCCTTTGTAGTTATAAGTTGTTTGCTTTCTTTATAGGAACTTAGAGAACTAATGCAGGTTGGCTCTGGGGCATACTAATTTTATGTTAGATAATCCTGGAGGTACTTCTTTTCAGTTGTAAATGCATGGATACTTTGCTGAATTATTGTTTAGTCTATGCTTTTTGTATTATAGAAATTGTAATTTCCAATGACTAGTAAAAGAATTTTAAAAACTTTCGTATTCTGTAAGAGTTTTTAATAGAACACTAAACCAGACTCCTAATTCTAATTCATGATCTAATTCACTTGATTTGTTCCAAAGTATGTGTTCTTATTTTGTCACTGCTGTTTTAACCTATAGATAGGTTTCATTTTTTTTTATTTTTATTAGTCTGATTACTATGTCTTATCAGTTGTTTTGACTTGGTTCCAGCACAAGAGAAGAATAAACCTGCAGATCCTCCTTCAGATACTGATGTTCTCATTGTGTATGAACTCACTCCCACTCGTGAGCAAAGAGCCCTTGCAGACAAACTTCTGCTTCCTCCAACTTTCTTTTGTTATAAGAACAGGCCAGATTATGTTAGTGAAGAAGAGGAGGATGGTAAGTCTTTCATTAACTGAAAATGACTCCTGGTGACTTTAGGAATTAGGAGTATAGCTTAATTATTTAAAACCTGACTTTTTGCCAGACATGGCAGTCAGTGCCTGCAATCCTAGCACTTAATAAGCTCAGGTTGGATGGCTGAGTTTCTATTCTTACGGAGTTTCAGGCTAGTGTGGGTTATAGAGTGAGACCTCCTCTCAATAAAGAAAGAAAATATAAGCAGAGTTTTAGAACTTAGATTACTATCCTTAGAGGTAGGTATTTACTCCATGATTATAAAATACTCAGTGAGTGGAATAATCAGAAGAATGGCATTCATTAAAGAAGCCCTTTAAAAAAATGGCTATTGGATGCCAGGCAGATGTTTTGAGGAAATTGGAAATAGTCATAACGCAGAAGTATTCAAAGTAAAAGAGGGAGACAGCAAACATCCTCAAAGTTCAGTGAGGTTATTAGGGCAGTCATAGAACGTTACATTGTGGGGCCAGGTGACTGGGGTTGGGAGCTGTACTGCAATGATAGAATGTGCAAAGGTGAGGGGAGCACACTGGAAACTCAAACAGGTAGGAGGTGAAGGTCTCTGATTGGCAAAGCTGAGTGCTTTGTGGATATAGAGTGAAAGAAAGTGTAAAGATCATGTCTAGGTTTGTGGCTAGGAAGACCTTGTACCTACTAAAATTCTCTTACTCAATATAATGAATTGCATTTGAAGATGAAGATTTTGAATTGGCTGTCAAGAAACTTAATGGAAAACTCTATCTGGATGACTTAGAAAAATACAGACCGTTGGAAGAAATTTTAGCAGGTATGTTTATACAATTTTGATTTCCTATATTTTAAAGGTACCTCTTAGTTTTCTAATATTTGTAATTGCCAGTTTTATTTATTATTAAATTAGTGCTCACTTAAAATATTTTAAAAATAATACTAATCAGAAACACTGATTAATTTTGGTATATATATAATATTTTGGTATATATATAATTTTGGTACATATAAATAATAATTATTATTTATTAAATTATTGCTCATTTAAAATACTTAAAAAATAATACTAATCAGAAACATTGATTAATTTTGCTATATATAATATTTTGGTGTATATAAATAATTATTTATTAAATTAGTGCTCATTTAAAATACTTAAAAATAATAGTAATCAAAATATTGATTAATTTTGGTATATATAATATTTTCGTATATATAAATAATAATTTAAATAATAATTATTAAATTAGTGCTCATTTAAAATATTTAAAAAATAATACATGGCCATGGGCTGGCTTCATGAACATTCATAGTCATGCTATGGAAGTCTTTAATTTGCTTTGAAAGCCTGCAGACTGGCAGTCGGACTGGATTTCTGATTGTGTCTTTACTTGTATTGTGTGGCTTTTCCAGATAATGACAAAGAATGTGTTATAGTTTGGGAAAAGAAGCCAACAGTTGAAGAGAGAGCAAAGGCAGACACTTTGAAGCTCCCACCTACGTTTTTCTGCGGAGTCTGCAGTGATACAGATGAAGACAATGGCAATGGGGAGGATTTTCAGTCAGAGCTTCAAAAGGTTCATGAAGCTCAGGTCAGACTGTCTGCATTGTTCTTTCAGGTCGCTTGCCTCTGTAGATGGAGTACATTTTAAAATCTTAGTATCAAATGGTTATAATTGGCCTTGGTAAGCATATGTGTTCGATTACATAAACAGCCATGTTACTATTCATGAATGAGAATACTCAAAATCACTAGGGTATCAAACCCAGATTAAACTACAGGCTTAATATTGTATCAGTTAAAACATTACCAAGATTGTTTGTAGATATGAACAAATTGATTTAAAATTTCTTAGCAGTTAAGGTATAGCTAATATGAGTTTTTTTCCATTTTTTCTTTTGTTGAAAATAAATATTTTTTTCACATAATGTATCTTGATTGCCATTTTCCCTTTTTTACCATTCCCACCCCACCTCCACCACTTCCCCACTCTCCTATCTGGACCCACTTGCTTTTTGTCTCTCATTAGAAAACAAACAGGCTTTTAAGGGATAGTAATAAAATAAAACGCAATAAGATAAAACAAAATAACACATCAGAATTGGACGAAACAAACAGAAGGAAAAGAGCTCTAGAGACGGCACCAGCAATAAAGACCCACTTGTTCACACACTGAGGAATCCCATCAAAGCCCTAAACTGGAAGCCGTAATAGACCTGTGCAGGCCCTTTGCGTGCTTCCTCAATCTCTGAGTTCATATGTGTGCTAATCACGTTCCTTTAGAGGGCCTTGTTTTCTTGGCGTCCTACACCTCTCTGACTCTCTGACTTTTTCTGCCTCCTCTTCTACAGGGTTCCCTGAGCCCTTAGAGAAGGAATTTTATAGAGACATCTTATTTAGGGCTGAGTAGTCCAAAATTTCTGAGTAAGAATTTTTAACCCTGAGGGAATAATAATGATGTGCCGTCTTCCTTTGCGGAAATGATACAGATATTTCATCCAGCTTGTAGATGGTTCTGTATTCCTAGGAAAGACTTCACTTGGTTATGGTATAGTACAGTTTTGTATCATTTAGTTTCTATTTTTGTTAATTTTATTGCTACTTATAAAATGGATGTTCCTCAGTAATACGGTTGAGTAGTTTTCTGGTATTATCTTTAACTTCCATATAAAAATTAGTATTAGGCCTGTATAGTTAAAGTAGTTAATGCACCCATCCAGGTCAGTCAGCTGACACAACACTGCCAGGGGGCCCAATACCCTCTTCTGGCCTCTGCGGTTATCTGAACTCACTTGTGCATAATCTCTCTTACACATATAAGTAAAAATTAAAACTTAATACTGGACTGGTAGTGGTGTCCCACACCTTTAATTCCAGGTAGAAGTAGGTATAGCTCTGAATTCCAGGTCAGTCAGGGCAACATAATGAATCCCACCTTTAAAAAAAAAAAGTCAATGGTAGTATAAACAGATTGGAAAATACTTTCTGTGCTGCTATTTTCTGTGTTTTTGTTTTGTATTTTGTTTTTTTGAGACAGGGTATCTCTGTAGCTTTGGAGCCTGTCCTGGAACTAGCTCTTGTAG
>LOEQ01001405.1:261292-274417 GCA_001685075.1 Bramus lutescens
TTTTTTTTTTTTTTTAAAGATCTTGAAACCAATTAATTTAAGGTTTATTTGGAATGTCTGTTAGATTATTTGTCTCTTTATTACTGAATAAATTGTAATTGTGTCTAATGAGTCTAATTCTCAAATTTAAATTTGTAGATTTGTAGAATAAGCTTTTTATTAATCAATTTTGGTATTGGAGACAGGACCTCACACTGTAGCACAAACCTGCTTTGACCTTCCTGGGATCTTCTTATCTCATCTTTAGAGTGCTAGGACCACAGGTGTTTGCTAGCACCACCCAGCTCTATTATCAGTCTCTTAATACTTGTTGGTTCAGTACTGAAATACCACCTTCTTTGCTGTTTCTTTATTTATGATCAGTTTCATGAGTTTGCCTTGTTTTCTGTTTTGTTACGTTGCTCTCTCCCCATTCCTGTTCTTTATCTTTTTTTTGGTGGTCCTTGGCCCCCTCTCCAAACAGTGTAAATAGATTTTGGCTTCATTTCTCCCCCTTGTTGAATTTCTTTGATTTCTGCTCTTTATTATTTCTTTCTTGCCTTGGGTTTACTTTGCTCCTTGTCTTTTTCTCAAATGTGGGAGGTTGAGTACAGATCTAAGAGCCCATTCATTGTTTCTACAAATATTGTCGTACCTTAAGCATTATTTAGCTATATACGTTTTCATATGTGCTATTGTCATTTCTTTTCGGGTCAGAATGCTTTCTTGCAATTTTTTTTTGACCAATGCATTAGACAGTTTGTGTGCCATTTAAAAATGGTTACTTTGTACGTAGCATTCTATTAGTGATTTGTAACTTAATTCAGTTATGATCTATGAGTACATTTATATTGCTCCATGTGTTGTTTTTATTAATTATTACAAATATCTAATGAATAATCTACAGAATGATTTAGTTGCTTTAGAAAAACTATGCTGTGTCAATCACCCCCTTTCCTCTGTCAGTGTCCAAATGCTTGACAAACATTCATCTTTTCCATGCTTGTCTGGCTTATGCAGAACTGAGACTGGGGAAGTTGGGTAGACAGGGAAGGGAATGAGAGGAGGTCAGTGCTACAAAACCACCCCTTCCCCCTTAATTCAGTTCACAGATGAAAAACTACTTGGGTTGTTGTGGTTATTTAATTTCCAGAGTAGATGAAAAAGTTAGTTAGTACATGAAAGTTAATTTTGGTTGTCTTTGTGTTTTTATTGTTTTTACGGAGAAAAATTATTAAGATGGTTCTTACCCTGCCTTTCTAGGCGGGTAAATTGATCTTTCTTCATCTTGATCACTTGTAATTTTCCTGGATCTGCTTTGTGTGGCAAAGATACAACCTTCTTTTTTGTGTATGTGTGTGATATATACTTTTTTCACCTTTTATTTATTGTCTTTATTGTCTTGCTCCCATCCCTCCAACTTTCCATCCTCTTCCTAAACCCAGAGCATCATTCTTTTAATGTCCTGTGTGTACTCCTTGTCCATGGTACCAAACCCAGGCTCTACTACCAAGATAAATTCCCAATCTGTAGTGGTTTTTATATTAAAACAATGCTGATTGAATAATTTTTTACTAATGTTTATTATACCTTTTGACATTCATTTAATTTGTGACATGTGATCTAAGTTTATTGTTCATTTTTAGTTTTGCTTGTCTCTTCCAAGTTTTTATTACTGTAACTTTTATTGCATTTTCAATGGTTACTGTATATAAAACACATAGCAAACTTAAGAAACTACTTACTATTTTTAATTAAGTAAGAAACTACTTACTATTTTTCTATTTCTTTTTGTTTTGAGGGGAGGAGGAAATGATTTGATAATATAGTCTTTTATTCTTTCCTCTTTGCAGAAATCGCAGAATGAGAAAGTAACTGATACATTTGATAAAGAGCATACAGGTGAGACTGAAGTAATCAGTCCTTTTGTGTGTAAGTCTGAAGAACCTGAGTCTAACACCAAATCTGGTAGCTCATCCCCTGTTTCTGGGACTTTGGACAAGCCTGTGGATTTGTGTACTAGAAAAGAAACTGACACAGAAGTCCCAAGCCAAGGTAAAAGTTGGTCGTGTGTTTATACTGTGCAATTTATAAAATACTGTCTAAATGTTTGAGAAAATAGACTTTTAAAGATAGATTGGATTCTAAGAACTTAGCTGAAAATGCTTAAGGTGAATAGAGGAGCATAATGTTTTTGTCACAGTAATCATACAAGTCACACTGTCTTCTCTATAAATAAAACAGTAAATAGCATTTTATTATTTGGTTTATTTGTTTTAAAAATGGAGTCTTTGTATAGCCCTGGATGACCTGGAACTCAGGCTGGCCTTAACCTCACAGAGACCCTCCTTCCTTTACCTCCCAAGTTCTAGGAATAAAGGTGTATACTATCATTCTGAGCCTATCATTTGATTTTAAGCTGTTAGGGAATACAAAGCATGCTGATTGACCTGTCTGCATAGAAGAGAATGATTTGCTTGTATGGTCATCTTCTTGGTGTTATGTGATGTTTTTACTTGACTATTCTTGAGTTATATTAGTGTTACTTGAACATATTCACAATGCTTTAGTTAAAAATTATTACAGTAGGAGCGTAAAATTTTTATGATACTATAATATGTACAAGCCTCAAAAGTCCTAATATGTCAATTGCAGTAATTACTCCTTATATTACTATGTGCCTCAGTTTTTCTAAGTTGGAAGAAATGTCTTTGTGAATTGTATTTATTTATATATGGACATTATCTATATTGCCTGTTTTTGGTTTTTTCCAGAAGTAGTCCCATCTTAGGAGGTCACCAATAGTACATTTATGGCCGCTTTAGAATCTTAATATACTGGGACAAAAATGTAACTTCATAACCAAAACCTCTACATTTTCAGACAAAATTAAGTAAGCCAAAACAATTTTACAGATCATGAAACTATGCATTGGTTGAATTCAGACAAGGCCTCCAAACTTCGTATGAGTAGTCATATGAGCATATTTATAGTAAAGACAATGCAAAAATTAGTTCAAGTGCCTACTGCTCTTGCAGAGGATTTGAGTTCAGTTCCCAGCACCCATGGTAGGCAGCTCACCTATAACTTCAGCTCAAAAGATCCAATACCTTCATTCTGACTTCTTTGGGGGCCTGCAGTGATGACCATCTGCCCCCCCTACACACACATATAAACACATAATTACAAATAATAAATGTTTAAAAAATGTTTGGTACAGACTTCGAAGATCTTGCCTTTGCATGTTTGAAGGCGGAAGAAACTTGACAAAGCAGAAACTAGTCCCACAACATAGCTTAGTGTGAACAGCTCTACAGCTCTGTGGTTTTTGAAATGAATTTGGTTTAGAATTGGGACCAGAACCTGTAAACTTAATAATGTTACTAAATAAGCTTGAAATTGAATGTATTTTGTAACATGCAATGAGAGGCAGGCAGTTGTCTGTGAGTTCAAGATTAGCCTGTTCTACAGAGCGAGTTCCAGGAAGGCTCCAAAGCTACAGAGAAACCTTGTCTCAAAACACCAAAAACCAAACCAAACCAAACAAACAAACAAACAAAAAAGAAACCAACCCAAAAATTTGGCTTGAATTTAAAGGCATTTTAGAAGAATAAATACCAAGTTTTAGAAATGTAGTTTATAACGTCCTCTCCTTTCACCTGGAATAGAGAGAATCCTGTTTCTTCTGGGTGCTGCGTAAGGTTTTGATGTGTGTATTAAATAGGAAATTGTTCTTTTCTTTTTGCCAGGGGAAAGCAAGACTGTTCTGTTTGGATTTGGAAGTGGTACAGGACTGTCATTTGCAGACTTGGCTTCAAGTAATTCTGGGGATTTTGCTTTTGGTCCTAAAGGTAAGATGAAGAAGAAAGATATTAATGATCATGTCAGCCAAGCGTAATTTGAAAAAGGAGTTCTTTCCATGTTGTAGTTGTCAGTGGAGTGGCCTTGTCCTTGGTTTGCTTAGTGTTTTAGTTGATGATAATAGCTATAAGGATTTTCTCTAATTTAAATCAATGCTGTTAGCCCTTTCTTCATATACAGGTATGTTGTTCAGTTTTAGGATAACCCCAATTTAGACAGCACTGTTTTTTAAATGTTTGTGTTCTTAAATTTGATTGTTAGTATTTCAGGATTTATGATTGTATATTTTTAAGACAAATTGGATCTCTGCATTAGGGTTGTGCGAATTTATTGTGCTAGAGTAAGTTATACATTAGTGTTCTTATTTATCACTGGTGTTTATTTTTTATGATTTATTTGCCGGATGTGATGGTGCACACATTTAATCCCATCACTATGGAGGCAAAGGCATTCTCTTGAATTCCAGGCCAGCCTGATCTACAAAGTGAGTTCCAGGGCTGTCAGATAAAGAAACCCTGCCTCAAAACAAAAACAACAACAACAACAACAACAACAACAAAAAACCCAACAAGCAACAACAACAACAACAAAAAAAAGATTTATTTTGTATGTGTGTGTGTCTTTTGTGGTATTTTCACCACATGTATGCAGTTCCCTTGTAGGGCAAATCCTCTAGAATTGGAGTTATGTACAGATAGTTGTGAGCTGCCATGTGGGTGCTATTTGTTTCAAGTTTTATTAGCATTATACTTCATTATATTTACTCATAAGATCTTTAATATTGTGAATATAGCACCATTTAAATTAAGATATTGTAGAAGAAAATAAATAATACAATTTAAAAATTAGTTCATGTATTTATATACTTCACAGGTCATGCTAGATATAGAAAAAGATTTAACTTCTAGAAATGATTGATATGAATTTACATTAGATTTCATAGTTTTACTTATGCTGAGTTGTGTTTTTAAGACTGGGTCTTACTATGTTTCTTTAGCTAGCTAGAACTCTATGTGACTACATTGGCCTTGAACTTACAGAGACCCACGTGCCTTTGCTTCCTGAGTGTTGGGATCAGAGGTGTGTGCCACAATACCTGGCTGTAGTTTTTAAACATAGTATTTTATCCTGTAAATCTGAAGTCAGTTGTGTTTCATAGCTGTTGAAATTTTCAGAATATTAGTACTTTAAACTTCTCAATTAGGTGTGTTTATGACATTGTTGAAAACTAGATGTACTAATGAAGTAATTGGAAAGTAATCTACAAAACATAAAAAAGTCAAAATTCACAGTTTAATTACCAAATTTATTTATCAGATAAAAATTTCCAGTGGGCAAATACTGGAGCAGCTGTGTTTGGTACACAGTCAACAAGTAAAGGTGATGAAGACGAAGATGGCAGTGATGAAGAAGTTGTTCATAATGAGGATATTCATTTTGAACCTATAGTCTCACTACCTGAGGTAAGTGCCAAGAAGTAAATGTTTTACTAGTAACCTAAGTATAAAAATTTTCCCTGAGTTGATTCTTCTTTTTAATACTGCTACCTACATTTCTTCCCACAGCAGTTAAACATTAGATTTTCAGACATTTAAAACATTACTATTATTTATGTGTATGAGTCTTTGCATGCATGCATATCTGTGTGCCATGTGTGTGCCTATTGTTTGCAGACGTCAGATCCCCTTGGACTGGAGTTGCATACAGATGGATTTACCGATGGTTGTGAGATGCCAGAAGGGTGCTGGGAATTGAACCCAGATCCTTTGGAAGAGCATCCAGTGCTATTAACTGCTGAGCTCTATCTCCTGCCCAGATTTCCAGCCTTTAAGTAGGAATTGTTTTGAATTTTTCATGTGTAGTGCTGGGGATTTAATCCAGGGCCTTGCTCATGTTAGCAATCACGTTACCAGTCAAGTGTATGCTCAATTTTGCCCTGAAGTTTTCTTGTAAATGATGCTTGCTAAATTGTTTGTGCAGTTTTAGAAATATTCTTGCTTTTTCTTTTTAGTTTTTTGTTTTGTGTGTGTTCTGTGTGTGTATGTTTAGAGAGTGGGGTAGGAGAGGAGGGAGGAAGTGGGTGTACACATACCACAGTGAGTATGTGAGAGTACAAGCAGGTATGTCCATTCCATGGTGCCTTTGGAGGGCAGAATAGCTTTCCAGTGTTTGAAGTCAGATTGTCAGGATTGTGTGGCAAGCATGTTTACTGACTGGCCATCTTGCTGAGCCATAAGCGTTTTTATTATGCCATTAGGAGATCGTGTGTCTTCATAAAATAATTTAGGGACGAAATAGAGATGAATGTTATTTTAGGAAAATTAGCATGTCCATTTTTTTTAAACTTTTATTTTATGTGCATTGGTATTTTGCCTGCCTGTATGTCTCTGTGAGGGAGTCAGATCTTGGAGTTACAGACAGTTGTTAGCTGCCATGTGGGTGCTGGAAATTGAACCTGGGTCCTCTGGAAGAGCAGTCAGTGCTCTTAACCGCTGAGCCATCTCTCCAGCCCCCATGTCCATTTTCAGTCTCAGTAATTACTGTCACACACACAGCACTGCTGTGACTGGAGGGATGTTCTTATTGGGTCCCAGCATCCATGCCATGCATCTCACAGCTGCCAGGTGTTCTGATGCTTTTGGCCTTTATAGGCACCTACATCCGTGCGCACATACCTACATACAGACACACACAAATAAAGAATTAAAAATAAAAAACATATTTAAAGAAACAATAAAAGGTTTGGAGAGATGGCTTAGTGATTAAATCCCAGTACCCACATGGTAGCTAACACCTGCATATAACTCTGCTTCCAGGGGATCTGACACCCTTTTCTGGCCTCAGGGGCAATGGATGCATGCAGTGCGTAGATACACATGCAGAGTAAAGAACTATATACATAAAATGAAAATAATGTCATAAAAATAGAGAGAATCAGCACTTTTGGGTGGAGCATTGGTTTTTTGAGACAGCATGTTGTTATATAGCATTACCTGGCCTATAATTCACTGTATAGCCCAGACTGGCCTCAAACCTGTAGTAATCTCTCTGCTTCTCAGGCTCTGGAGTGCTAGGATTATTGCACATCCATGCAAAAAACCACATTCCCTCTGATCTCATATAACCTAGTCTTGCTTTGAACTCCTGATCCTCTTGCTTCCAGATCCCCAGTGTTGGGATTATTGGTGTATACTGCCATGCTTGGCAAGAGCCAGCACTTCTGAAACCTCTTCTGACCTTTAAGGGCATTTTATTTCACAAAGAGAAGTAAAATATTATAAAATAGAAAAATATTTAATGATAAATCACATCTTTGCTGCTTAACCAAGTCAGATTATTACTAGTCTATAGTGTTGTTAGTTACTATGATACTGTAAAACCTGTTGGCATTGGTTAATGAAGTTTGTTATAAACAGCTGTTTATATAGTAGCTTATATAATTCTTATCTGTTGTCATAGGTAGAAGTGAAATCTGGAGAAGAAGATGAAGAAATTTTGTTCAAAGAGAGAGCCAAACTTTATAGATGGGATAGAGAAGTCAGTCAGTGGAAGGAGAGAGGTATTGGAGATATAAAGATTCTTTGGCATACAATGAAGAATTATTATCGGATCCTAATGAGAAGAGACCAGGTTTTTAAAGTGTGTGCAAACCATGTTATTACCAAAGCCATGGAATTAAAACCTTTAAATGTTTCAAATAATGCTTTAGTGTGGACTGCGTCAGATTATGCTGGTGAGTTACTACCTTCAAATACCTTTTAATTTTATTGACTTTTCTGAACTCTATAATAAAATATACATATTTTGTAAGTTACTTTGCTATTAAAGTCTCTTCTCTCCCCCATCTTTCCCCTTAACAGATGGAGAAGCAAAAGTAGAACAACTTGCAGTGAGATTTAAAACCAAGGAAATGACTGAGTGTTTTAAGAAGAAATTTGAAGAATGTCAACAGAATATATTGAAACTCCAAAATGGACAAGTATCCCTTGCAGCAGAATTGTCAAAGGAGACCAATCCTGTGGTGTTCTTTGATGTTTGTGCGGATGGTGAACCTCTAGGACGGATAATCATGGAATTATTTTCAAATATCGTTCCTCAAACTGCTGAGAACTTCAGAGCATTATGCACTGGAGAGAAGGGCTTTGGTTTCAAGAACTCTATTTTTCACCGAGTAGTTCCAGACTTTGTTTGCCAGGTAAATGTCACTGTACAGACATCACGGTTAAATCTGCTAAGACTAGACCACACCAACTTGAGCAGGTTTTTCATTTTTGCCCTCATTCTCATCTTGGGAATTTTTAGTTTTCCCATACCATAGCTGGCATTGCACTTGACACTCTACTCCTTTTCAGACATTTAGATGGAAAGGCTTCAGATTTCTAATGTTTGTTACCTACTAGAAACGGAATGTAGGGAAAACCTCCCCCCACAAAACATGCATTTCTTAGTTTTCAAAATGTGTTTTTAAATAGGGCATTTGTGATTCACTCTGTCATGATGATTTCTGTGTATTTTAATGTGTGAGTCAGTATTAACAGATTCTTTTGTTTCCAGGGGGGAGATATCACCAAACATGATGGAACAGGAGGACTGTCCATTTATGGAGATAAATTTGAAGATGAAAATTTTAATGTGAAACACACTGGCCCGGGCTTGTTATCCATGGCAAATCGAGGCCGGGATACCAACAATTCTCAGTTCTTTATAACACTGAAGAAAGCTGAACATTTGGACTTTAAGCATGTAGTGTTCGGGTTTGTTAAGGATGGCATGGATACTGTGAGAAAGATCGAGTCGTTTGGTTCTCCTAAAGGGTCTGTTAGTCGAAGAATTAGTATCACAGAATGTGGACAGCTATAAAATAATTTTCACAGTACATTTTATCTGTAGTAACAGTTGAATTGATGCTTAATTGTTACAGACAATATGGTAATATGTTCATCTTTTGAAAACAGACATTTCTGATGTATAAATGTAAAATTGTAGCTTATAGCTGTTGTCACTTTTTAATGTGTGATAATTGATCCTGCATGGTATGAAATAAAAGTTTAAACACTGGTGTATTTCAGGTGTACTTGTGTTTATGTACTCCTGACATCTGTATTAGAAATGGCTAATACTAATTTTGTTAAAAGCAATAGAGCTTCCCAGACTATTGAAGGAATATTATATATGCAATCTTATTTTAATTCCTGTTAAGATATTTGGATTTCCTGCATGGTACTTACCATTGAATAAGGGGACCACAACTCAGATAATTTTATTTTAGATTTAAAATATATATATGGTAATCTTAACTATTCGTGTGCTCATTTATTTATATACTCATTTATGAATGGATAGAGCCACAGAAGATTTGAGTTAACCAAAGTGCTCTTCTGTAATTTTTATGCTCCTGTATAGTTAAAAATTAACTTTTAAGTAGAAATCTGTCTTTTCTTAAGATATGTAGTTCCCTTTTGAAGACATTAATTTTTACATTTTAAGTAAGTTGATCATCCCCCACCCCCATCCTTCTCCCTTCTTCCTTTTTTCTTCCTTCTTTCCATTCACTTTTCTGTTACCTGTCTCTACTACCTCAGAAACTTCAGCTTGGTCCTGATGATAGAATTGAATTTTTCTCTAGTTCTTGTGATAAAGTATGAATATTTTTAAAAGATCTATACCATGTTGTTTGGTTAAAGATTCGCTTTATATTAGATTATTGCAGTACCTTTTTCTGGTGACTTTTGTAGCAGAAATAAAGTGATAATTGATAACAGCCGTGACATTTAAAACATTCATTACTTGTGCATTCAGTTGTCTGTTCCTTCTGTGACTTGATGTAAAGTGAGGTCTGTTAAAGGCCAGCTCTCTGAGCTCACACTTCAGCATCCAAAGTGTGATAAACACTGAAAATGTTACTAGGATGTGGTTCATGTCAAATAGGCAAACTGTTAAAGGAACAGCATGTTCTTATGGGCCTACTTGGTGTAGAACTAAAAGGAATCTAGTTAGACCATAAAACTTTGTATTTTCCAATCTTGAGTATTGAGTCCTTTCTGTTTTCTTGTGTTCACTATTAGAAGAAGGCAAGGAAGGTTATGGTTTATGTAATGAATTATGGGTTAGCATCACTGTGGAAAAATACTTATTCCACAGTCAGGTACATGAAGTAAACCTGCCTGAAGTTGTCCTTGTAAAGGGAACCGTTGCACATTTAGTGACTTCTTTGGAAAACTGCGTAATATAAACTCATAAAAGTACTGAAACTTTTCAGCTGAGAAGTGATGCCATCTTTTTAGTCTAAGTAGATGGAAATGTCTTTAAAAACAAAAAATCATCTGTAGTCCAGGATTTCTTTGCACTTGCTTTGTAACTGAGGCTGGACCTGAACTCTTTCTTGATCTCACTACCTCCACCAGGATTGCAGGCATGTTCCCACTGTGCATAGTTGCAAATGCTTTTTAAGGTATTCTACACTTGTTTTGCTTTTTCAAACTATTAGGGTTATTAAAGATCTATCAAAAACTTGGCAGATTGGTGTGTTAAACTAACTTTCCCAGGACTGGCATTAATAACAGATGTTTCCAACCTGTGCAGTTACCATTTTGGGTGCTGGGACTGGAACCCAAGTCCTCTGTAAGAGCAGTCAGTGCTCTTAATGGCTGAGCTATCAAGTGCCAACAAAGAAGTTTAAAAGACGCTTGACGTATTTCATAAGATACTTGATATGTTTCAGAACAATGTGACTTGTTATAATGGTGACCACATTGATAGCTATTTCTTTTCCAACTGGCTAGATTTTCTGTGCTCATTAAAATCTGGCAAAAGAAAACAAGTTTAGATGGTATTTTATAACAAAATGATCTTCAAGCAGTTTTTTTAAATACTAAGTTTGCTATTTACTTGCTGAAGTATCAGCTTTTGCAGCACTAAAAGAAATTAAAGAATTTAGGAGTGCTGGTCCACATGAGCTCTTACTAGAATTTCTCAGTGTAAATGTGTGCCAGAGAGTAACTGAAACTGAACAAGTACGAGCTTGTATGATGAGGTTGAGTCCCGGACTGTGCGTTGTAGGGCTTCGGGAAGGTTTTTGTTTTAAACTAAACTACATGTTTACAGGGAGTTTTTCTGACTTCATGAGGTAGGTCTCTGTAGTTGAGGCAGCTGTCCCATTTGATTATGACCGTGTAGCCCAGGCTGGCCTCCTGCCTCAACCTTCCATGCCTTATCCCAAATTTATGGAAACAGGCAAAGGAATTGAAAAGGTAATACAGCTGCAGTTCATGTGCCTAGCGTTCGGACATGTCCTGAATTTTCTTTTGATGAAGAGCGTGTGCTTAGGCAAGTTCTATGCACAGTAAACATTTTACCCTGTGTCCCACGTGGCCCCAGGCTCCTGGGAACACGCTGGCACACAGGTACCCTGAAGATACTCGCCCTCCTGCGGGCCGGGTCTGCGCTCGCGCGGGAAGACTTCGTTTGCTGAACGGAGCGGGGCGGGGCGTCAGGGCGGAGACTTGGAACTGAAGGACAAGAATATGGAAGGGACAAAGGAACTAACTGGCTTGCAGGGCGCTCTCCTCGCACCCCTCTTCCCACTGGTGTCCAGCCTCGGGGGCGGGGCCTGGCGTCGTGACGTACTGCCCGTCCCGACGCGCCTCTGAGCGCGGTTCCCCGGGCGACCGTGGTCAGTGACTCACCATGGAGCGCAGAGTGGTCAAGCCACCCGGGCAGGACATGATAGTGGAGCGTCTCAAAAGCTGCTACGGCCTGGCGGGAAACTGCACCATGGAGGTGAGGGGAGTGGAGGGCGGTGAGCTCCGCCGGGCGGGCGGCTACGGGAGGGCCCCAGTCGCCTTCCTCAGAGCGGCTCGCCGGAGAGCGTCCTCCCTCGGGGAAAACGCCGCGATGCACGGGGCGTGGCCTCGGTCCTGCTGGCTGGGACCCGAGTGCAGCCGGCGTAGAGGACGACGTAGTTCTTTCGGGAAAGCTTAAATCGAATAATGCAAACTTAGAAGTTGTGGCAATATGCACTCGTGTAGCCTTCCGTTGAATGCGGCGTTCACCAGGGGAGTCTTGCCATTTTTGCTGCGGGACCCTCCACTCTGGCAATTTGCTAGTATTCTGTGAGAGGTTGGCCAGACCGCGTCTCCGATGAAAGCTGGAAGAACTGAAGCGGGAAACCATTTGCAGCCCTGAAGTTTCCACGAGACTTATTATTATCACACCTTCTTTGATAACAGAGGTGGGAGCTTACAGTTCAGCTGAGAAGGCCGCTTCACAGCCTAGCAGATTCAAGGTTTTAGAAAGCTCAACAATGTTGTTTTCAGAAAATCATCTGAGGTATGGGAACATCATTCACGCTGTTTTCCAGAAGTTGAGGAAGGTCTCAGGCATTCCCGGGTTCCTTTCCACGTTTGCTGTTTTTCCAAAATCCCTTCTTGAGAAATATCAGTATATCTCCATGTTCCCATGTCCATGCCACAAATTCATTCTGTCCTCACATAACCTTAATTCAGTCGCAACACATATTTTGGTTTTCCTGTGAAGCACGTTCTCAAAATCTTAAAGCCTCATTGATATTTTCCAGGAAATTTAGTATTGCTACAATAATACAGGATAACGTTTAGTTCATACTCAGATTTCACTAAGTACCCCAATTACGACCTTTTGTAGAAAATTTTTCTGGGTGCAGATACCACCTGGGTCTGAACATGACGTTTGGTTGTCTCTGTTGCCCTTGATCTACAACAGATGCCCACACTTAGTTTCTTACATCATTAATGCTTTGACAAGGTTGAAGATTGTTGTGTATAGAACGCCTCCCAGTTCGAGTTTGTCTGATGGGTCCTGGTTTGATTTCATTCTGGTTTTGTGTTTTTGGCAGGACTATGACATGAATGGTGTGTGGTCCACTCTGATGAATCAACAGGTATATGATGTTTTGCTTGTCTAATTAGGGATGCTAATGTTGCTTAGAGTGCGCCCCCTAGGCATTTTCATGCTAACCTTTGTAATTGTAATGGAAAAATATCTTAAGGGAATATTTCTTAGTGTTTAAGTGTGTTTTCTTTATCCCTCTAGCATGAGCTTTCCAAGTTTGATCAGACTAAATATCAAAGAAGAATTCTAAGCTCTCCAGGTAAGCTAATAGAATGTTTTGAGTCATTTAACACATTTGAGAGATTTTTGTAAATGTTTAGACGTAGGATTAATGTTGCTTATTTTTTATTTAAAAAATTTCAGTTTGGGGGCTGGAGAGATGGCTCAGCGGTTAAGAGCATTGTCTGCTCTTCCAAA
>LOEQ01001405.1:281742-307716 GCA_001685075.1 Bramus lutescens
CCTTGAACTCACAGAGATCCACCTGCCTCTGCCTCAGGAGTGCTGGGATTAAAGGCATGCACCACCACCACCCAGCTCCTTTAATTTTTTAAAACAATGTATTTATTTTACTCTATGCATATGACTGTTTTGCATGCATGAGTGTTTGTGTACTATGTGTGTGCTTGTTGGGTCCCCTGAAGCTGGGGTTATGGAACCATGTGGGTACTGGAAATTAAACTCAAGTCTTCTGGTAGAGCACCAAGTGCTCTTAACTGCATAGACAGTAGTTCTCAACGTGTGGGTCACAACCATTGTGAGGGGGTCACAGGGATCACCTAAGCCCATCAGAAAACACAGATATTTACAATATAATTCATAACATTAGCAAAATTGCAGTTATGAAGTAGCAATTAAAATAATTTTATGGTTCAGAGTTGCCACAATGTAAGGAACTGTATTAAAGCATTGCAGAGTTAGGAAGGTTGAGAACCACCAAACTGTTTAGTTCTGTATCTCTGCAAAACATGTGTGCATTGCCTGAGATTATCAGAAAAGGGCGTCGTATCCCCTGATACTGGAGTTACAAATGGCTGTGAGCTGCCATGTCAATGCAGGGAGTCGAAGCTGAATCCTCTGCAAGAGCAGTCAGTGCTCTTAAGCAGTGAGCCATCTCTTACAATCCCTGTTTCTTATTTGTGTGTGTGTGACAAGGTCTCACAGTGTTGCTCTGGCTATCCAGGAACTGGCTCTGTAGACTATAGAGATCCTCCTGCTCCTTTAGTTTGCTAGGGCTAAACCACCATGCCCACCTTTTTAGATTTGTTTTATGTTTTCCCTGCATTTTATGTATGTGCACCACACGTGTGCCTGGTGCCCATGGAGGTCAGAAGAAGGTGTTAGATTTCCTGGAACTGGAATTATGGGTGGTTGTGAGCCACACCATGCAGGTGCTGGGAACTGAACTTTGGTCCTCTGCAAGAGTAATGAGTGCTCTTAACAGCCGAGCCATCTCTCTAGCCACAAACCATTCTATTTTTTAATTAACTTATCAAATATTAGCTTCCCTTATGTTTTTTTTTCATGCATCGTTAGTTCTGGTTGACCCTACTCCTTTCCCTGTGCCTCTGCTCCTACTCCCCACTTAAACCTCTCTACCTTCTTCCACTGCCGCTGTTTTTATAAATCTAGGTACAATTACAAATTACAATTTGAAGGTTTTAACCTCTGAAGAGTTTTATACCATTGGCCTTTTTTCCTCCAACCCTCAATCATAATCTAGTCCAGAAGTATGCTGTCCTGCCAATAGATAGAGGTCACAAATAGCTATTTAGTACTTGAAAAGGGGCTTGTCTGGAAAGAGATAGGCTATAAATACAGAATATACCCAGAAATTTCAAAGACGTAGAATGGTCAAGATAATGTTTTATGTTAGTTATTTTGGCTCCTGGTTTCCATTCAGTCCATGATTCTAGGACTGTGGTGATGCAGTCATGGTGGAAGGTGTGGCAGAGCAGAGCTGAACATTTGGTGGCGGCTGGGACCCAAGGACAGATGACAAGGGACCAGGACAAGATGAATCTTTGAAAAACATGTTTCCTAAAAGCTCATTTAGTAAGATGGAAAAATTAGTGGGTTAACCTGTTAATGAAATTGGCGCATTTGTAAACCAGTCATTCAGGGATTCTGGGATAGCAACACTGGGGCCCGTGGGGTACTTTATACACAACCATACAACCTTCGTGTCTTATGTTCATTCTTTGGTGGAGTGACATTTTATATGTACCATGATAACTGAAAATAACGTGAAAGTCTTGCCTCTTCTTAATGTGTTTTAATGTACTACCAGAAAAATGATCAAATGTGTTTGTAACTTACATTATGTTCCTTGTGAGCCATTCTGCCCTGAGGTAACCTCAGAACATGAGGTTCTGATTCTGGTTTCTACAGTAACTGTTAATCGTCTTAACAAAACTAGATAACAATGCCTGGGGTATCTGCATTACTGGGTTTCAGAAGAGTTTGGCAGCCGCAGAGCATTCTACAGCTTTTAAATTGTTTTAAAGTAAGGTCTGTTTAATGTGCAGAGAAGGTTGGAAGATACTTGTAGTGGGCTTCAGGACTTTTGACCTAGTTTTACATGCATCTTTGGGTATTTAACAATGATTTCCACATTTTCCTCGTGTGTGTGACAGCACTGTCTGAAAAGCAGTTCTTGTCCGTTGTTGTAGTGAACTCCGGATTTCTGATATGTGTATTGTTAAAGCCTAGATGACGAACTGGATTCTTTCCATAATTTAAAGAATTGGAAAACAGAAAAAGAATCATTCGAAGATGATCATAGAGATGGCGCCTCCAAAATAACAAAGCAGTCCTTCAGAGAAATAGAAAAAGGTAAGGGAAATACTCATAAATAGAAATTTGTCATGTAGAGTCAGTCATGTTTACCTCATAGCAGTAACTGCTCTCAGGAATCTGTGTATTTCTGTGTTCTGAAATTATACAAACCGTAAGATGCTTGCTGTGCTTAGTATTAAAGAAGAGAAATAAACATACCATTTTCTGGTTGTGTTCTTCTATTTTCAAAACCTATCCAAATAAGTTCATGATAAACTGAGCTTTTATGATATCTTTAGTTCCTTTTCGTGTTTCTTTGTGGAAAGGGCTTCCGAGGATTTGACCAGCCCAGATGTTTTGAGAACGTTCTGTAGATTGCCACGGCTGGCTTCCCTGCTGCTCAGGAGCAGTGTTTCTCTGTCTACCCGAATGTCTCCCACAGTTTCCTCAGGATCAAGGACAGTGGACACAATGGTGGCATCTGTTCCCCTTCACCTGCAGGCTTGGGAGCACACTGTGCCTCTGTTGAAGCACCAGGCAATTGCTGCCCACATTCCTTTCGCCTTCCTTGCCCTCCTTCATCCCCTTTGTTACACTTTTCTCAGCGTTTGAAGAGGTTGTAGCTTCATTAAGCCTGGACTTATGTTTCCCATTAGGTGGCCAATTTTCTTATTGAAATTGTTAGAGACATTTATTTTTAAAAGTTGAATGTACTTGAAAGTTGACAACAAATAAAAGGAATGCCCAGGCTAGGGATTGGTTAGTTTGATACCTAGATGGTTTTTTTTATACATTTACTTATCTCAGTAATGAAACTTTTGTTTTGCTTTGCTTTTTGATTCATTTCATTGCTTTGTTTTTCAGTTATGTTCTTACCCTGTAGCTCAGGCTGATCTTGAACTTATGATGCCTTTGCCTTGGGGTGTCTATCCCAGGCATGGGTACTATGCCACTTACCTGGAAAAGTTTTTGTTGTTGTTTTGAGATAGGATCTCTCTGTGTAGTTCTGGCTGTGTAGACCAGGCTGGCCTCAAACTTAACAAAGTTACTGCCTCTGGCTCCTGAGTATAAATTAGTATTTTTATTTTGTCCATTTCATGCTCTGTCCAAGATGGAGGAGTATAATGAAAGACTTTTAAAATTTGTCCAAAGGCCACCGAGTTCCATTTATTATGTGTGAGTTTTATTGGCATATATTCTCTATGGCACTGGATTTCACAGGAATACTTTCCTACAGCTATGTAATGTCCTTAGAGATTATTCTCCCCACATTCACCCCTCTCGCTTCCTGAGTTCCCCTTTGCCTCTAGAAGGCTGTGCTCCTACCTTCATATATGCATATACAACTTTATATGTCTATTTGGTTTGTTTACTTTGAGAAAGAGCATCTTTATGTAGCCCTGGCTGTCCTGAAACATTTATAGACCAGGCTGGCTTTGAACTCACAGTGATTTGCCTGCCTCTACCTTCCAAGTGTTGGGATTAATATGTCTGCCACCTTGCCTGGCTTTTGTGTCTTTTTTTTTTTTAAGAGAATGTGTGTGTGCACATGTAAACATTTGTGTGCAGGTGCCATCAGAAGCCAGAAGAATGTGTCAGAGTTGGAATTAAAGGTGGTTGTGAGCTGGGTACCATGTGGGTATGGGGAACCAAACTCTGGCTCTCTGAAAATGCACCAAGAACTCTCAACCGTTGAGCCATCCTTTCAGCCCCGAGTTTATACATATATATAGAACCTATTATTGTAAACAGGAGAAAACATGCCATATTTGTCTTTGAGACTGACTCAATTCACTTAATATAATATCCACCATTTTCCACAAATGACATAATTTTGTTTTTTATAGCTGAATAAGATTTTGTGTGTGCGCACATGAGCATGCGTGCACCTTGTGTAGTGTATCACATTTTCTTTATTTTCTGTTGAAGGATAATTAGGTTGGTTCTATCAGTGTGGTACATTGACTTAAAGTACTTCACCAGAAGTGATATAACTATCATATGGTAGATATATTTTTAGCCTTTTGAGGGGCATAAGCTGATATCGTTAGAGGGTGGACTAGTTTGTATTTTTCACAAACAGTATATATAAGGGTTTACTTTTTCTTTTTAAAAATTTCTGTGTGTGAATGTTTTCCATCTATGTATGTATGCATGAATGTATGCATGTGCACCTTGTGTGTCCCTGGTGCCAGTGGAGGTCAGAAGAGGGCATTGGATCTCCTGAACCTGGAGTTATGGATGGTTGTGGTTTATAATCATCCGACAGTGCTTTTAACTGAGCTCTTTCTCCAACCCCAAGGGTTTATTTTTTGCAAGAAAACATTTTATATTCTATTAGCAGAAAGAACATTCTGGTATATACAGTGTTGGTAGGGATAGGAAGCAAGTGAAACTTACCCATCTGTTGAGACTGTTTAATCACTTTGGAAAACAATTTCTCATCATTAGTAAAGTTGAACCTGCACACAGATCCTAAAAGCCAGCGATTTTGCTATTAGTTATGTATATACCATAGAGACATGACTGAATGCATGTGGCAGAGCCAGGGGCGTGACTGTGTAAAGACTGTAGGACCAGAGCACTGTAAATTCCTGTCTGGGAGAATGTTGGCATGTATTTATAAAATAGGATAAGGTAGTAAAGACTTGTAAGTCCATTGTTCTGAAGTCAGCATGAATAAACTTCAGAGAACATGTAAGTACTTAAAGGAAGAAATTATAAAAATTTTGTTAACTACAAGCATATAAAGTCTAAAATAGATAAAACAGGGACTTTGAGAATGTAGGTAGAGAAAATTGAAAAGTGAAGGTGATGGTTGGCTAATTTGGTGTTCGGACACAGAAGGAAACATGATTAGGAGTTTGCGAGGTAGCACACTGGGCCTGGGCTACTTAGTGCATGAGTGTTTTCATCCACATTGCAGTTAAGTCCAAAACAATCTCAGATTCACCAGAAACATTTGCACAAAGTACAAATCCAATCTGATATTTTATCATTTTGCCATATCATTCTTTCCAGACTTTTAAACAGTACTGTAATCTTTATTTAAAGCAGCTCTTTCAGAAGATTTCTCTGAGAAAATTTAAAACTCTTGCAGATGCCCTGCCGACTGACATAGCCTCATCAAGAATTCAGACTGAATGTTGCAGCGATGCCGTTGACTCTCCTCTGAAACATGTCATTTATCCGAAATCCAAAGTGTCAAAGAAGCAGAGTTTACTGCCACATCAAATAAATCAAATATATGATGAATTATTTCATATCCATCTGAAACTGCAGGTAAAAACAGATGCTGAATTGGGAATTCAGAGTTGTTTGTATTCTAAGACTATTTGCAAAACTTCAATATAAGGATTTGATTTGAATTATACATACACAGGTCAAGGCAGGTCAGAAGGGACAGGGTTAATTTACAGGACTGTTGAATGGGAAACGTAGTGACTGAGAGAAAATTTAAAGCAGTGGTAGTTTACCGGGAGGTGTATCTTTAGATTTTACGTTGTCTTATGTTTTTAGCCCAGCCCATCCTTAAGAGAGGAAACAAAAAGTGCTGATATAAAGTGTGTAATTTGAAGACATTATAAATTCTTTGCTATAAGTACTTACATGTAAGAAGTCTCTTGTCAAAATTCAGCTCTAAACATAGGCAACCATGTTATCTATGGGGCTTCTATCTAAAGGGTGTGTATGTGTTTTACTCTTTTGGGGGCATGCCAACCAACTCCCAAATAAATACACACACACACAGAGATGTATTCTTACTAATAAACAACTGTCCTTAGTTTGGCTTCTTGTCAGTTTTTCTTAAATTATCCCTACTACCTCTTGCTTCCACTCTTAATCCATGGTTGGCTTGCCGGCACCTGATGTCCTCGTCCTTGCTTCTCCTTGTATTTATCCTCTCTGCCTGCCAGTCCTGCCTATTCTTTCTCCTGCCTCGCTATTGGCCGTTCAGCGCTTTATTAGACCACCAGATGTTTTAGACAAAGAATCACAGCTTCACAGAGTTAAATGTAATGCAGCATAAACAAAAGCAACACATCTTTACATCATTAAGCAAATGTTCCACAGCATAAACAAATGTAACACACCTTAAAATAATATTCCACAGCATATGTATGTGTTTATCCAGTGTCTCGAAGGAGAAGGAATCAGGGGTTTATCTAGAGTAGTTTGGGTGACTCCTGAGAGAAAGCAATCATACACAACCATGAAATAGTTAAAATCTTTTATCTAGCTAAGTGATTTTAAATAACCGTATTTCATCTTGTCAAATACTTGAAACTATGATTACCAGGACATTTAAGAATAAGTGGTGGCGCAAGCCTTTAATCTCTGCACGCGGTAGGCAGAGCCAGGTGGATCTCTGTGAGTTCGAGGCCAGCCTGGTCTACAGAGTGATGTTCAGGCCAGTCAGGAATGGAGTGGGACCTACGTCAAAAAGAAAGTACAAAGGCAGTTCTTATGAGGAGGGATTTCTAGGTTGTCGATTAGCAGTCTCTGTAGTGAATAAAGTAGTGAAAACTCACTTAGGCTGTCTTGCAGGGCTTTAATCGATAGAGTGAGATTTAAAAATGGTGTTTTGGTAGCCGGGCAGTAGTGGCACAGATGTTTAATTCCAGAACCTGGGAGGCAGAGGCAGAAGCAGAAGCAGGGCTGTTACTCGGAGAAACCCTGTCTCAAGAAACAAAAACTAGGGGCTGGAGAGATGGCTCAGTGTTTAAGAGCACTGACTGCTCTTCCAAAGGACCTGGGTTCAATTCCCAGCACCCACATGGCAGCTCACAGCTGTCTAAAGATCCAGTTCCAGGGGATCTGACACTTCACACCAATGCACATAAAATTTAAAAATAAACCATAAGAAAATAAAACTAAATGGTGTTTTGGGAAGTAGGGTAAAAGAAAAGTAAACTAGCAGAGATGTACCAGCAAACAATAAAAGCCAGCAAAATGAAGCGAGTGTGGTTTCATTAACCTTCAGTTCTATCTGATTTAAAATTTTATTCTATAGTGTTAGAATTGTCATCAGGCAAAGAGATTTTTGTTACATTATGGGATTTCATTAATTTAACAAATTGTAGTGCCTATTAATACACATTCCTATGTTTAGTGCTATGTATCTATACAAGTGAATAAAATAGGGCCCTGCTACATGTAGCTTATTAGAAGAAATAATGAATACACATATTAATACACACACACACACACACACACACACACGAGATCTCATTAGCTGGACCAGACTGACTTTAGGCCATCCTTGAATTCTCCATCCTCCTGCCTTAGCAGGTGTGCTAGAGAGCAGGGGCGCAAACTTGGACCACCAAGCCAGGCTAATTTTATAACTTTAATGAAAGAATAATAATCATGGATATTTGATTAAGGGAGAATGGGAAGTCACGTAAGGTTTCTCTGACAGTTAAGTTAAATCCTGAAGAATAAGTATTTTACACTAATTAGTGAGAGTTAATTCTAGATTAATCCATTTCTTGTACGAAAACTCTTGATTCAGGAAAAATGTTAACATCTGATGATTTTTATAGCAGGACAGCTACATAAGGTGCTCTGTGCTTATATGAATTGACTGGAGGGCAGTCTTGGCATTCAGAAGTCTAGATAGTACTCTACTGAAGGTCACTAGATGAGAGAGACAGCGGTGGCATGGAGCAGCCGGCTGGCGGCTGAGGAATAGCTGGAGAGGAGATGGTGTGGAGGTGAATGGTTGGGCTTGGTGTGCAGATCTGGAGGAAGCAAAGAGGAAGTGAGGGCCTAACTCGGTTCTCACCTTTCTGGTCTGCGCAGCATGAAGGAAAGTGGATTTCAGGAGAGAAAGATTTGGCTGGGTGGGTTTGGGTTGCAGCAGTTAAACACGTCGGAGACAATCACATCATTGATCTTGGGTAAACGTCATGTTTGGAAGTCATCTATTTACTCAGTATTCTGTCTCTATAACAAAGCACTAGAAACAATTGACTTAGGAAGGCTAATCTGTGTCCATCTGGAGGCCTAGCTGTGTGGAAGACTGAGGATCACTTGGGCCCCTGAATTTGAGACCAGCCTGGGTGCTGCTTGTTGGGAGAGCTGATTTCAATTTAAAACAGTCACAAATGGTTTGCTTTGCTCTGTAGCTTTGGAGGTTCTGATCTGTGATTGTCCTAGGTTGCTTTCTACTGCTGTGATAAACAGTGTGGCCGAAACAACGCAGGGAGGAAGGGTTCATTTGGCTTACCCATCCAGATCACAGTCCTCTGAAGAGGAGTCAGGACAGAGACAGAATCAGCCTTGAGTTTTTTGTGTTTGGTTATTGTTTTGGGTGTTTTTGGTTTTTTAAGACAGGGTTTCTCTTCATAACCCTGGCTATCCTGGAGCTCACTCAAACTCAGAGATCTGCCTGCCTCTGCCTCCCTATTGGTGGGATTAAAGGCCTTTGCCACCACTGCCTGTATCTTTAGCCTGCTTTCTGATACAACCTAGGATCAACTGCCCAAGGGCAGCATTGCCCTTATTGGGTTGGGTCCTCTGACATCAATCATTAAGAAAATAGCTCAGACTTGCCTAAAGGTCAATCTGATGGAGATTTTTTCTGAATTGAGATTCTCTCTTCCCAGAGGACTCTTAATTTATATCAAATTGACAAAAAACTAACCAGCACAGTGACCACTGGGTCTGTACTAGAAAAGCATTTTAAATTCATAACTCATTAATTTTTTAAAAATTATTTTTTTAAAATTCCATTTTACTTTCCAACCACAGTTCTCTCTCCCACCCCTTTTCCTGCCTCCTCGCTTCTCCCCCAGCCCACCTCCCATTCATTCCTCCCAATGGGTAAGGGCTCCCAAAGTCTGACACATTAAGTTGGGGCAGAATCAAGCCCTGTCACCCTGCATTAAGGCTGAGCATGGTATCCCACCATAGGGAATGGGTTCCAACAAGCTTGCTCATGCACCAGGGATAGATCCTGGACCTACTGCCAGAGGCCCCTCAGTAGTTTAAGCTTCACCACTGTCTCCCACATGCAGAGGACTTAGTTCAGTCCCATGGTGACACCACAGCTGTCAGTCTAGAGTTCATGGTTTTCCATGAGCTTGGTTCTGAGGTTTCTGTAGATTTCTCCATCATGATCTTGACATCCCTTGCTCATATATTCCCTCCTCCCTCTCTTCGACTGGATTTCCAGAGCTCAGCCTGGTGCTTGATTGTGGATCTCTGTATCTGGTTCCATCAATTTCTGGATGAAGACTCTGCTGATAGCTGGGGTATTCACCAATCTGATTACAGAGGAAGGCCAGTTCAAGTACCCTTTCCACTATTGCTAGGAGTCTTAGCTGGGGTCATCTTGGGAATTTCCCTGGCATCAGGTTTCTCCCTAGCCCCATAATGGCTCTCTCTATCAAGATCTCTCATTCGTTGCTCTCTCACTCCATCCCTCCCCACCTCATTCCCCTTCCCCTCCCCTTTACTGCTCTCCCTTAACCCCCCGCCCCCGCTTACCCAGGATATCTCTTATACTCATGGAGTTGCATGCCATCCCAACCAATTTTAGAATATGTCTTCTACAGCCACTGATCTACTTTCTGTCTCTTTAGATTTGTACATTCTGGGTATTCTACACATGCTGTCCTATGGTCTGTAGTAACTTGTGTCTGGGTCCTTTCACTTAGTGTATTTTTAAAGCTCGTTTCCATGCTTCTTCTTGCTAACTATTGCTGTTATATACCACATTTTCTTTTGTTATTCATTAATTGCTGGACATAGGGCTGTGTCCTAGTTTCATTTCTGTAGCTGTGATAAAATACTCCGGCAGAAATCAGCAGAGGGGAGGGAATGGTTTGTTGGCCTGCCACCCCAGGATGCAGTCCATGACAGCAGGGAAGTCAAGGCAGCAGGAACTAAAAAGCAGCTAGTCATATCATATCCACAGTCGAGAGCAGATAGACATGCATTACCTGTCTAGCTTTCCATACTGTCTTATATAGCTCAGGACCTCGCCAAGGGAATGGTACCACCCACAGTGGGCTGGGCAAGACAGTCCCCCATAGGCATGCTCACAGGCCAGTCTGATCTAGGTAATTTCTATATTAAGACACCCTTCCAGGTAATTATAGTGGTATCAAGTCAACGATTCAAACTAACTAGTTATAGGTTGTTTACATTTTAGACTATTGTTACGATGTTGCTGTGAGTATTTGTGTTTAAGTTTTGTATGAACATATGCTTTCCTTTCTGTTGGAATGCTGGAGTCAGGTGGTCACTATGTTTAACATTTTTTGAGGAACTGCCAGACGGTTCCAGAGTGACCACATTATTTTACATTGGCAAAAACTGTTTGATTCAAACAGTGTCAGTGGATTAAGGCATAATTTTCAGAATTTGTGAACTAATTAAGAAAAACTAAATTTAAATTGTGTGTTTTGGTAGTGTGAAACTGCATCACAGCAGAAATTTGCTGAAGAACTTCAAAACCGAGAACGGTTCTTAGCAGAACGAGAACAGCTGCTCTTCAAACATGAAACCGCCTTGAGCAAAATTAAAGGTGTTGAAGAAGAGGTTCTGACAAGATATCAAATTCTAAAGGAGGTAATTATGCAGCATTTGATTATAGAGTAATCCTTTTTCTTAGCTTCATTATTATATTTTTATCCTATTTGCTTATTTCACCTCCTTCCTTCTCTTTGCACCCACTCATGCACACCTTATTTTTTTATTTTTTTATTGAAAGTATTTTTCATACAGTATATTATGATCATAGTTTTCTCTCCCTCATCTCCTCCAAGATCCTCCCTACCTCCCCACCCATCCAAATCCATGTCTTTTTTTCTCTCTCTCTCTCTCTTTAGGAATTAAAAAAAAACAGAAAAAGAAAATAGAAAACAAAGAAAAAGCATGAGAAAAACAAATACAGGAAGGGACATACAGAGACACATATAATCCATAAAAACACAAACCCTGAAACCATAAGCAAAAGACCAAACAAACAAAGCATTATGAGACAAAAAAAATAAAGAAAGAAAAGTCTCTAGAAGCACCACTGAGTTCATTGTGTTGGCCATCTACTGCTGACTGAGGGACCTGCCCTTAAGTGTTATTTGTGTATCCAGTGAGACTGACCAGTTTTTCTGTTGTGGCTGGTTGACAGTTGAAGATAGCTTCTGGGTTAAGGATTGGGGCTCGGGTCCACTTACCCTCTCGGTGTTAGGATCTAATCTGGTTTGGACCTGTACATGCTACCACAGACTGTAAGTTCATATGCGTATCAGTCTTGTGTCTGGAAGGCACCATTTCTTTGGTGTCTTCCACCCCCACTGCTCTTACAGTCTTTCTGCCCCCCCTTTCTCATTGGTCCTGAGCCCTGAGGGGAGAGGTTTGATAAAGACATCATCCGATTTAGGACTGAGTGTCCCAGGGTCTCTCAGTCCCAGCACATTGTCCAGGTGTGTCTCTTATTAGTTCCCATCTGCAGGAGCAAGCTCCTCTAATGATGGCTAAGCAAGACGCTGATCTATGAGCACAGCAGAATGTCATTAGGAATCATTTTATTACTACATTCCTTTAGCAGAACAATAATAGTATTTGGTTTTCCTCTTAGTCCATGACCTATCCCAGGTTCTTGGCTACCTTAGTAGTGTCAGGCATGAGTTCTGTCTTCTTTTTTTTATTAAATTTTTAAAATTTATTTTACATCTGGATCACAGTTTCCCCTCCCTCCTAACCGCCTGTGACTTTCCCCTACCTCCTCTCTAACACCCTCCCCCATACACTTATCCATCTCTGTTCAGAAAGGGGCAGGTCTCCTATGGGCATCAACAAAACATGGCATATCATTGAGGCAGGAGGAAGCTACCTAGGTTCCCAAACACCAGCTTAAGCTCCAGAGACAGGTCCTGATCCCACTGCTAGGAGCCTTACAAAAAGCTACACTCTGTCACACACATGCAGAGGGCCTAGGCCAGTCCCATGCATGCTTCCTAGCTATTGGTCCAGAGTCCATGAGCTGCTGTGAGCTAAGGTCAACTGTCTCTGTGGGTTCCCCCATCATGGCTTTCACCCCACCCCCCTTTCATCAGGACTCCTGGAGCTTGGTCTAGTGCTTGGTTGTGGATCTTCGCATCTGCTTCCATCAGTTACTGGATAAAGTCACTCACGACAATTAGGGTAGTCACCAATCTGATTACAGGAGATGGCCAGTTCAGGCATCCTCTCCACTATTGCTAGGAGTCTTAGCTGGGGTCATCCTTATGGATTCCTGGGAATTTCCTTGACACCAGATTCTCCCTAACCCAAAATGCCCCCCATCAAGACATCATTTTCATTACTCTTCCCTCTCGGCCTCACCCCCAGCCCACCCAACCCGATCTCTCATGTTCCCATTCCCCACATCATCTGCCCCTACCCCCAATTTACCTATGAGATCTCTTCTATTTCCCCTTCCCAGGGAAATCCATGTATTCGTCTTTGGACCCTCCTTGTTACATAACCTTTTGGGGGTTATGGATTGTAGCCTGGTTAACCTTTGCTTTACTCCTAATATCCACTTACAAGTGACTACATACCATGTTTGTTTTTCTTGGTCTGGGTTACCCCACTCAGAATGATTTTTTTTTCAAGTTCCATCCATTTGCCTACAAATTTCATGATGTCATTGTTTCTTACAGCTGAGTAATACTCCATTGTGTAAATATACCACATTTTCTTTACCCATTCTTCAGTTGAGGGACACATAGCTTGTTTCCAGGTTCTGGCTATTGTGAACAATGCTGCTATGAGCAAGTGTCCTTGTGGTATAATTGAGCATCCTTTGGGTAGTGTAGGAGTTCCTTCTGTTTGTATGTTACTTTCATTGGATAATAAATAAAAAAACCACCTTGGCCTAGTTGATAGGACAGAACTTAGGTAGGTGGAATAGACAGAACTAAATGCTGGGAAGAAGGGCAGAGTGGCAGATGCCATGGATCTCCTGCCTGAGACGGATGCTGGTTAGAACCTTGCTGGTAAGTCAGTCACGTGGCAATACACAAATGAATAGAAATGGGTTAAATTAAGATATAAAAATTAGCCAGTAAGAAGTTAGAGCTAATGGGCCAGGCAGTGTTAAAATAAATACAGTTTCTGTGTGATTATTTCGGGTGTAAGCTAGCCGGGCGGTCGGGACGACAAGCAGCCCGCTCTTCCTGTTACATTTGGGTATATGCCCAGGATTGGTATAGCTCAGTCTTGAGGTATATTGATTCCCAGTTTTTTAAGAAACTGCCATATTGTCTTCCAAAGTGACTGTACATGTTTGTACTACCACTGGCAGTTACAGAGTGTTCCCCTTACTCCACATCTGCTCCCTTAGTGTTTTTGATCTTAGCCATTCTGACAGGTGTAAGATGGTATCTCAGAGTTGTCTTGATTTGCATTTCCTTGATGGCTAAGGACACTGATATACAGTTAAGAATATCTCAACCATTTGAGAATCTGTTGGAAATTCTCTGATTAGATTTGTACCTTGTTTTTTAATTGAATTATTTGGAATTTTGATATCTAGTTTCTTGAGTTCTTTGTATATTTTGGCGATCAGCCCTCTGTCAGGTGTAGGGTTGGTGAAGACCTTTTCCCATCCTGTAGGCTACCATTTTGTCTTATTGACATTGTCCTTTGCCTTACAGAAGCTTTTCAGTTTCAAGAGGTCCCATTTATTAATTGTGAAGCTCTGTGTCTATGCTAGTGGTGTTATATTCATGAAGTAGTCTCCTGTCCAAATGCATTCAAGAGTTCCATCTCTTGGGGTGGACTTAAATCCAGTCAGATAGTGGTTAGTTACACCCACAACTTTTGTGCCATTATTGTGCCAGCATATCATGCAGATATTTACCATTGTAGATTAAAGGGTTTGTAGTTTGATTGGTATTTACCTCTGTCCTCTGGTAGCATGCAAAATGCTTTCTAGTATCATGAACACCAGTCAGTAGGGGTGAAGCTCTAGTTAGGAACTAGCATGACTTCTGTGTGTTCAGTGAAATTTGTAGTTGTCTTTAGAAGTAGAGCCTTACTATCTGTTTGTGGAGAGCAATCAATAGCCTTGGCAATATCCTGAGTTGTTTTGGGCTTCCATAGGGTTCCTTTAGCCAAGAACTTAATTAGATGTAACCCATTTCTGGCACTGGAGGTTTCACTTGGTGGTGAGAGATATCTAGTTGGAGCTTTGTTTCCCCTATTGTTTTGTGATCTCATTTATATATGTATATATTTTAAGAAGCTTTTATTGTAGTAGGTTTCTGCATGACTCCTTAAATGGCCCTTAGGGTTAGTTGTCCCTCTCTGGATTCTTTCCTTTACCCTTCTCTTACCATCTCTGTTTATTTCTCCCATTCCTGTCCCCTCCTTCTTCCCTGACTTTCCATAACTATACATTCTATTTTCTCTTCCTTGGGAGTTCCTTCTCTTCCCCCTAATTCCTTAACTTTTGTGGTTATACAGATTGTAACATGCCCATTGAAGGCTTAAAGGTTAACATCCACGTATAAGAGAATACATACCACATTTATCTCTTTGGGTCTGGGTTGCCTTACTCAGTCAGAATGATTTTTCTAACTCTATCGATTTACCTGTGAGCTTCATGATTTCATTTTTTTAACAGCTGAGAAATACTAAGAACTATGTAAATGCACTACATTTTCATTATCTATTCATCTGTTAATGGGCATTTATGCTGTTATGAATAGAGTAGCAATGAACATGGTTGAGTAGCATCTCTGTAGTAGTATGTAGAGCTCTTTGGGTATGTGCCCTTCTTAGAGTTACTTTTGCTGTGATGAAACACTATGACCAAAGCAACTTGAGAAGGAAAGGGTTTATTTGGCTTATACTTCCACATCAGAGTTCATTATCAAAGGAAGTCCTGACAAGAACTCAGTCAGGGCAGAAACATGTAGGGAGGAGTGTAGAGAGACTGTGGAGGAGTGCTCCTTACTGACTTGCTCTCCATGATTTCTCAGCCTGCTTTTCTTATGGACCCAGAACCACTACCCTCGGTAGGCTTGGCCCTCCCCCATCAATTGCTAATTAAGAAAATGCCCTACAGGTTTTCTCACAGCCTGGTATTAGAGAGGCATTTTCTTAGGTGAGGCGTCCTCCTTTCTGATGACTCTAAATTGTGTCGAATTGACCTAAAACTAGTCAGCACAATGCCCAAGAGTGGTGTGGTGGTTTGAAGAAAATGGCCCCCAAAGGGAGTGGCACTGTTAGGAGGTGTAGTTTTATTGGAGTGGGTGTGGCCTTGTTGGAGGAAGTGTGTCATTGTGGAGGTGGGCTTTGAGATCTCATGTATACTCAAACTTATGTATAGGTCTTCAATTTGATTACATTAATCAATGTGTTTGTTTTTATGCCAGCGCTATGCTTTATGATGATGATGATGATGATAGCTCTGTAGTATTACTTGAAGTCAGAGGTGATGATACTTTCAGCAGTTTTCTTATTATTCAGGATTGTTTTAGCTATGTGTAGCACGAATTCTAATTGTTCCTAATAATAAAAACTTGGAATCAGATATTAGTGGGTGAAAGCTGAAGGATCAGAGGAGCAGTGCAACCAGCCACGAGAGTTCTTACCTCTACCAATGCTCAGACCAAAGGGGCAATCCTGTCCTCAGACTGCCTCTTCATCCTGCATCCTCAGACAGCCTCTTCATCCTCAGACTGACTGCTTCCTCAGACTGCAATGAGCTCCTCTTTCCTCCCGCCTTCTATTCCTTTCTCCACCCAGCCATATCACTCCTGTCTCGACCTCCCTAGTTCTGGGATTAAAGGTTTGGGGTCCCAAGTGCTGGATCACCTTTGTGTGAGCTCTGTTTCTCTTTTATATTGAATTAATTTCATGTAGCTCAGGGTATCATTGAACTAACAGAGATCTGTCAGCCTCTGTCTCCCGAGTTCTGGGATTAAAGGTGTGAGCCACCACTGCCTGGCCTCTAGTGGTTTAGCTCTGCACTCTGATCTTCAGGCAAGATTTATTTGTTAAAACACAAACAAAATATCACCACAGCTATGGTGGATATTTGTGTTTCCACATGAAGATGCCTTTTTTTTTTTTAAATTTCTGTCAAGAATTGGAATTTTGATGAGGATTGCAGATTGCATTTAATCTGTAGATTGCTTTTGGTAGGATGGCCATTTTCATAATATTAAACCTACTAATCCATGAACATTGGAGTTCTTTCCATCCTCTGATATTGTCTTCAATTACTTTCTTTAATGTCTTAAAATATTCATTATACAAGCCTTTTGCTTTCTTGGTTAGAGTTAGGCATATATATTTATATATCTATTATCTATACATATATGTATATCCATATGTAGATATAGATATATAGATACATACATATTCATACTACACACACACACACATACACACACACACTACCTTTCAGCTATGCTTAAATATATTGATTAGAGTTTTTATGTTAGAAGAATTTCTGTTTTTTTAGTTAACTTATGTTCAGTAGCATTTGATTTCTTTTTTAATGATTTTTGTGGGGATTTAACTCAGGGTCTTGGGCATGGTAGGCCTTAAGATGCTATTTAGATCAGATTTCCCCCTCTTTTAGCAACACAGCACAGAAGTCAAACACTTAACAGACGTTCTTAAGGAAAAGAATAAAGAGAACAAGAGAATGAGGTCCTCGTTTGATGCCCTGAGAGAACAGAATGATAACCTAAGAAAACAGGTAAGACCTACTTCATATGTGTTAGATGCTAAGATTTAAGGCTTATGTTTAAGAAATTTAAGTCAGTCTTACATCATTTCAGCTAGAATTTTATTAAATTTGTTAGCTTTATTATAAGATTCTTGTAAACATACATAAAATATTTAAAATCCTTGCTTCTTTTTCATCTATTTTGACAAATAGCTGATGTATTTGGCAGTTTAAAAAATGAAAATAAAAGAGCTTTACTAGATTGATAGCAAGCATAGGGACTGGAGAGATGGCTTAGTGGTTATAAGCCCTGACTACTCTTCCAGAGAACTGGGTTCAGCTCCTAGCACCCACAGAGAGGTTTACAACTGTCTGTAACTCTAGTTTTAGGGACTCTGATACCCTCTTGATGCCTATGGTGCACAGACATCATACAGGTAGAATACCCATTGTCTTAGGTTTTCATTGCTGTGAAGAGACACCATGACCACAATAACTCTTGTAAATAAATGCAGTTAATTGGGGGTGGCTTACAGTTCAGAGGTTTATTCTGTTATTGTCATGGTGGAAAGTATGTGTCATGGAGGCATACATGGTACTGGAGAGGTAGCTGAGAGTTCTACATCTTGATCAACAGGCAACAGGAAGAGAATGAGCCAAAAGGTAGGTGTAGGCGGGGACTGCTCGTTGGTTTCCCAGTGCATTTTCTTCCAAAGAATATCCCATCAGGCTTTTCAGACCCTAGGCATCATCTTTATTGCTTTCCTCTTGCTGTGCTGAAATACCCAGCAAAGGCAGGAACTGTGCTACGTCTCAAAGTTCAGGGAGGCGCTCCATCAGGGTGAGAAAGTCAGGTGATAGGAGCCGGAGGAGGCATCTGGTGACCTTGTGTCTGTAATCAAGCAGAGAGCTTTTATGTAGTCTACGATTACAGATTGTTGACAGTCGTCACTGGCCTTCACAGGAGTTTTGCAATTTTTTTATAAAATGTAAAATTTCCTAGGTACTGTTAATGTTCTAGAATGAATTGGGATTTTTTTTGGGGGGGGTTGTTACACTGCTCAGTTAAGTGTCTGGTAAGATTACATAATATACATTGAGAAATCCTTCATATCAAAATAATTTACAATGTCTATTGAAATGTGTAATTTTCTTCTTCCTTAGCTAAATGAAGTAAGTGAAGAAAACAGGAAGATGGAGATTCAGGCAAAAAGGGTTCAAGCTCGTCTAGATAACCTACAGGTAAGTTGCCTGCTTGTTTTCTGAGTTATTGTTTGTATAATTTTTTTTTAGAACGAGTATGTGCCATGTGTGTGCAGCTGCCCCACAGAGACCAGAAGAGGGCATTGAGCTCCTGGAGCTAGAATTGCAGGCAGCTATGAACTGCCTAACTGATGTCTAGTCTTCCAAGAGCAGTACCTTCTCTTAACTGTGAGATACCTCTCTATTCCCTGTTATAGTTTATAAATTAGTTAATTATTTTATGTTGTTATGCCCAAGTTCCTGGTACCCAAATGAATTCATGGAGCTTGATTTCCGATGCAAATTACATGAGGGTTTTTAATTTAAACTCAAGTTTGAACCAACACCTTTTCAGTACCCCAGCAAGGTGGGTGCAGAAATTATGGCAGGGAGCCTTGGGAAGGTAGAACTTTTAAAGGGGAAACACTGTAATCAGGGGAGTTCATGTCCTGATGTTTTGGGATTGGGTAAGGAAGGCATAGGGTAAGGTAGTTTCTGAAACCATTGGTCAGTTTTTGGGCATGAAAACCTAAACCTAACTAAGAGCCATAAATTATTGATAAGGTATCTTCAAGGACAGGATGCCTCCCAAGAACATCTGGACCTTGTTAAATTTTATAGTCCTGTTCCTGTCTCTCTAATTAACTATTTTTAGTGTATCTGTTTAAATTTCTGCCATCACTGCACATTTCTGGAGCTGTGATTGCCCACCCCCACCTCATTATATGGCTTAAGATAGAGCCCCCTCTTTAAAATGGAGTTTGCAAAGTCAGGTCCTCACAATGTGTGTGAGTGTTGTCTGCATGTATATCTGTGCACTATGTGCACTATGCCTATGCCCATGAGAGTCAGAAGAGAGGGCATTATATCCCTGGAACTGGAGTTAGGGATGGCTGTGGGTCACCATGTAGTTGCTGGGAATTGCCCCCGAGTCCTCTGGAAGAGCACCTAGTGCTCTTAATCACTGAGCCATCTCTTTAGCCCTGTCTTGAATTTTTCAGTGATTTGCTTGCTTTTTCTAATTCATGACTATGTGCATTGGCAGAGGAAGTATGAGTTTATGACAATACAGAGACTGAAAGGAGATTCCCATGCTGCTCAAGAAGTGAAAAGTTTAAAACAAGAAAAAGTACCAGTTTCTAAACCTTTCAAGGTATGATATGATTAAAATTCCTCTAATAGAGAGCCAAGAAATTTTCTTTTAAGCTTTAATCATTTCCCTTTCTATTTTAAGCAAATATATATATATATATAGTTTTGTTTTGAAAGAATTCATCTTAATTATTTTATAGAGAAACATCTTAATGGTTTCTTTCTTTTCTTTTTTCTTTCTTTCTTTCTTTCTTTCTTTCTTTCTTTCTTTCATTCTTTCTTTCTTTCCTTTCTTTCATTAGTTTTTCAAGACAGGTTTTTTTTTTGTGTGTTGCTTTGGAACCTGTCTAGGAACTTACTCTATAGACCAGGGTAGCCTCAAGCTCACAGAGATCTGTCTGCCTCTGCCTCCCATGTGCTGGGATTAAAGGCATGCGCCACCACCTGGCCTTAATAGGTTTTCTGCATGTGATAATAGGTTTCTCAGCCCACACAATAAGCCAGATCAGGCTGAATTGGAAAGTTAAATAATAAGGTTTATTTGAGCAAAGCAACTCCCGGGTGAGTTCTCCAGTTCCAGAGATTGAGGCAGGAGAAGTCATATGCGAGAACTAAAGCAGGGAGCTTCGGTATCGTGTAGGCAACAGGTGGTGCTGTGTCTGCCACAAGCTGGGTTTGTGCCCAGCTTTGGTCAAAAGCTGGCGTGATTAGATGAGGACTTGGCTGCTGCCAACTTCAGGAGAGGAGCTGCCACAGCCACCAAAAATGCAGAACTGGGCTGGTCGGCTCCTTTTCTTTTTTGGCGATTCTCTGAGAGAGTGGGTGGAGGGAGAATTCACATGTATATATTCTATGAAGGGATAAATGGGATAGAGTGGCTTATAGGCTGTGACCCAAGAAGTCCGACAATGGCTGTCTCTGATGGAAGACTGAGAAGCTGATAGTTGTTCTGTCTTTGAGGCAGCAATCTTAATCTTGTGCTGGATCCTAGAGAACTGCTGGTCTTCAGTCTACATTGGAATCTGTGGAGAAGTAGGCTCTAATACCAGCGAAGGATTGCCTCAGCAGCAGGATAGTGAACTTGCCAAGAGAGTGAGGTCAAGCAGGCACAGAGCAAAACTTCCCGTCCTATGTCTCTTTATTTTGGCTGCCACCAGGTATGGCCCAAACTTACAGAGGGTCTTCCAACTTCAAATGATCTACTCAAGAAAATCCCTCACAAGTGTGCCCCGCTGCTTGGGTTTGAATGTGTTTTTATTTTTTTATGGGATGAAGCAAAGGTCACACTCATCTATACTAATATTCTACACTTTTGCTATATTCCAGACCTTAATCTTATTGGTTTTGGTTTTTTTTCTCCTGTTTTGATAGGCTCTCAGAGAATAGAGTTTCCAGGAAAAGAAAGTTACACCTCATGTTTATATCAGGTTATTATTACAAAAAACCTAAGTTTTGTAGGAAGAAAATACAAAATCCTACAATAGAAATTCTTTAGTTTTGGTAATTATTAAGTCTGTTTTGTTAGACTTTTTTAAAGACAGGCTGGTTCATGCTGTTGAATTAAAGCCATTTTTTTACATTTTTGTGTTATCAAGCTTAAATAATTTTAATGACAATTATTTTAAAATAGCTGGATGTGGTGGCTCATGACTTTAATCCCAGTACTCAGGAGGCAGAGACAGGCAGATCTGTAAGTTCGAGGCCAGTGTGGTCTACATAGTGAGTTTTAGGACAACCAAGCCACACAGAAAACCTACCTCAAAAAAACAAAACAAATTTTTTTTTCTTGGTTTCGAGGTAGGGCCTCACTGTGTAAGGCCAGTTTGGCCTTAAACTCATTATCTGCTTGTATCAACTTGTTTAGTACTGGGATGAGGTTATAGTCTAGGGCCACTATAATATAGCCACTGAAAATTTTTTTACTGTAGTAATAAAGTATACTTTTATTTTTCTTATTATGATGAGTTTACGAGTCTTAGCAGGCATTTAATGTTTTTAATACAGTTGGCAATATTTGATGTGGAATTTATTTTAGGTAAATACCTAAACACTTGTCTAAAAATAATTTAGGTAAGTTATTCTATAACCACCAAACTTAAGGCTTTCTTTTTAGTTTGTATGGGTTTTGAACTGCAGTCATGTTTGATTCAATGTTTGATCAACAGACAGCACTCAATGGACAAGTGTATGAACTGTTAATTATTTTCATGGACTGGATATCAGACCACCATCTTAACAAAGTGGAGCCTAAAGAACCTGGTGTGGGTGGTGAAAAACCATCATTCAAACCTTCCCAGAGAAGTGACATTCAAGAGAAGTGTGTAAAGGTTGGTTTTTAAGATTCACTTATTTTCATTTTACCTGTGTATATGTTTTGTGTGTATGCATGTAAGGGCCACATGTGTGCCTGGTGTCTGTGGAGGCCAGAAGAGGGTGTTGTATCCCCTGGAGCCAGTGTTAGTGTTCCAAACATGACCTGGGTGCTTTTAACCGCTGAGTCGTTTCTCCAGCCCCCAAGGTTTTGTTTTGTTGTTAATTCTAAATACATGAAGATTAAGTAAGGAAAAGCTTTTGGTATTTTTATTTACTTGTTTTATTTTATTTTTTAAAAACTACATTTGTTTATTTAATTGGGGGGGAGTACCCACCACTATACAGGTATGGAGGTCAGAGGACAACTGTCTGCAGTCTGTTCTCTCTTCCCTCTCTCCCCCCACTATGTGGACCCCAACAGTGGAGCTCAGGTTCTCAGGCTTAGTGACAAGCACCTTTATCCACTAAGCCATCTCACTGGCTCTGGTATTTTTATTCTTCAATTAGATTCATATATTTTATTTTATGTATTTTGCCTGCATGTATGTATGTGCACCACATGCATATGTGGTGCTTGCAGAGGTCAGAAGAGTGTTTGGATCCTTTAGAACAGTGATTCTCAACCTGTGGGTCAAAACCCCTTTGCATGCATGCATGCGTGTGTGTGTGTGAGTGTGTGTGGGGGGGTGCAGGGTCAAATGACCTTTTCACAGGGTTACTTAAGACCATTGGAACACATAGACATTTACATTATGATTCATAACAGTAGCAAAATACAGTTATGAAGTAGCATATGAAATAATTTTGTGGTTAGGGTCACCACAGCATGAGGAACTGCATTAAAGGGTCAGAGCATTAAGTCTGAGAACACTGCTCTAGAACTAGAGTTACAGATGACTGTGAACCACTATCTCATGCTAGGAATTGAACCCCAGTCCTCTACAGAAGCAAGAGCACTGAGATAAGACGTGCTCTTAACCACTGAGCCATTTCTACAACCCCAACTTTCTGACATGCTTCTAAGTGAAAAATGGTGCAAGTATTTTTGTTTGTGAGGCAGATTCTCAGTAACTTTGGCTGTCCTCAAATTCACTCTGTAGTTGAGGGATGGTGCTGAATTTATGATCCGCTTGTCACTGCTTCCCTGTTTTGGGATTATAAGTATGTGCTTCTATATTTGACTTAGGACCATCAGTTTTTAACTTGATTCATTCCAGACCTCAGTATTAATTCATGCTAAATTGGAAAGGCTTGTTTTATGTGTGTGCATGTTTGCCTATATATATATATATATATGTATGTATGTATGTATTGTGCTGAATGCATACAGTGCTCAAGGATCTAGAATTGGAGTTCCAGGCTGTTGTGGGCCACCATGGAGTTCTAGGAAGTAAACCCTTGTCCTTTGCAACAGAAAGTGCTCTCCCCCATCTAATCACCCAGCTAGATGCTGTATGGACATCTTTAGTCTTTTAAATTTTGGATGGTGTTGGAGATTAAATTCAGGGTCGACTTAGGTACTGGCATTGTATTTGTAGTTTTATTAATATGTTTTTTTAAAAGTAAAGACATGACCTTAATAAAATGCTTAAAAGTGCCAAAATTGCCATCTATTCAGTGGTGATGTGAATAGTTCTTTTTACATACAGCCGTAGATTTGAAACCTATTGGGATATTTCTATTTTGTTAATTCTATTTGGGACTAAGGGTAAAATCTCTGCTTTTAGGATTCTCATCATCAAAGGGAAGTATTTCCTAATGCTAATATCAGTGCCCAAGATTTATAACTAGTATGAAATGTCTTTAGAGTTTGATACTTTGTATAAAGACTTAGAGAAAAGGACAGGTTTTGTTTGTTATTTTCAGGAATAATTTCATGGTTATTAAGTAGTTCAGGATTTTGAGTAAATTATATTCATCTTTTTAAAAAATCTTTAATTACAGGGTCCTTCAAAACATCTTTTGTGCTATGTAGACTAATGGCTGCAAAAATGCTCCCATTCTGACCTCTAGGACCTGTCAGTATGTTCTGGTGCATAATGAAAAGAGTGAAAATTGCCAGTCAGCTGTTCTTGGAACAGGGAGGTTCCCAGTTTCCCGTGGGTCCAGCACATTGAGTCTTTGACCTGGAAAGGAAGAGTTAGAAGAATAGGTTGAATACTCAGTGTATCATTGCTGGCATTGAAGATGGATCAAGGAGGGAAACACACTGGGAAGGAGACAGTTCTGGGGGCTGGATACCGTCCTTTGCTCAGTCAGCGTAGATCTGCAGTAGATCTATGCCAGAACTGCAGAGAACTGAACTCTGCTTGCAGCTTGAATGAGTAAGGAGTGAATCTTTCCCTTGGCCTCCAGAAACATGTACAGGGTGGCAGATATCTTAATCTTGACCAGCTAAGGGCTTCCATCAGACTTGTGTTGTTTAAACATACTTTGTGATACTTTATTATACCTATAATAGGACACATTTTATTTAGAATTTTTAACATCTATATAAACTATTTCTCTATAGAAAGTTCAAAGTAAGAAGGGAATTCATGAAACTGTCTCAAAAATACTTTAAAAAATGAAATCTGAACTGGGCCTGGTAGCACATGCCTTTAATCCTTGTACCCAGGAGGCAGAGGCAGGTGGATCTGAGTCTAGCCTAGGCTTCATATTAATTTTCATATAAACCAGGGATA
Source organism: Bramus lutescens (assembly GCA_001685075.1). NCBI lineage: Eukaryota > Metazoa > Chordata > Mammalia > Rodentia > Cricetidae > Bramus > Bramus lutescens. The sequence continues at coordinate 306,070 of LOEQ01001405.1, forward strand.
TATGGTAAAACCTTATGCCGAAAAAGAAAAAAAAAGGAAAGAAAAAAGAAAACCAAAACTTTTACATTAACTTAATAATTTACTTATCTCATATCTGACTCATTCATTTTATCTATATGAATAGTCTTAATAGACTTTAAACAGCAAGAGAAAAGCACATTGCCACTTGCTAGGGCGCCTCTGTGAGCATGGTGGCAGCTCTTGCAGCAAATCCTGGTGAGCCAGTGGTGGTGGCACAAAGTACCAGACATTCATAATGGAGAAACAAAACTCTCAGATAAACAAAAGCTGAGGGGTTAATTAACCACTGTCCTACTGGAGGTACTGACAGGGATCTGTCAAGATGGAATGAACGCTCACATAAGCCATATGAAAGAATAAATAGAGTAAATAGCAATGTCATAATTTTGATATAAAACATGTAATATTAAAACTAAATTTTTTGAAAGAAACTTAAAATATCTAAATAATAAGCATCCATATTTTTAAAAATATCAGTTTCCTACCCCAAATTAATCTGCATATTCAGGGTATTATCCAAATTTCAACTGGCTTCTTTGTGGAATGGATAGACCAATCCTAAAAGTCATTTAGTTCATTTTTAGATAATTATGGCATTGGTTTCAGATATCTGAGTGTGCAGTGCTTTTGTTTTTTACCACCTTCAGCTTTTGCCTCTGATGACAGAGCAACTCCAGTGGATGCCATTTGTGAATGCCAAACTGCACGAGCCTTTTGTCAAGTTTCTATATTGGTCTCTAAGGCAGCTGGATGCTGGCACACAGGTACTGACTCATCTTCTAGTAGACTCTATTTAGTATCGGTTCTCTTGGTTCTGCTTCACAGAAAAATAAATAGTGCACCACGTGTGTGCAACCTGTTCACTTCATTTGAGAACAGTCTTCTCTAGAAAATACCATCCTAAGGTTTTGATAGGAACAGTATTCAGCTTGTGTACCAGTCTCATGTGCTTAGTCTGTCAGCATAGGAATTATAACTACCTTTCCACTCATAGCTTTGTGTTCTTGCATTATTGTATAATTTTTGCATAAAATTTATGTGTGGACTCTTTTTTTTGATTTTTTTTAACTATTTGAGTTCTTGAGTGATTTTTACTTGTTGAATTTTGTTGTGTATATGTTTATGGTGATAGCATGTGTCTTAGTTGTAGTTTTTATTGCTGTGAAGAGGCACCATGACCATGGCAACTCTTATAAAGGAAAACGTTTAATTGAGGTTGAGGTGGTGGCTTAGAATTGAGAGTTTCAGTCCATTATCATCATGGTTGGGAGCATGGCATTGTGTAGGCATACATGGTGCTGAGAGTCCTACATCTTGCAGAATAGGAAATGGTCTGAGACACTGGGCAGTATCCTAAGCATAGGAGACCTCAAAACCACTGTCACAGTGACATATTTCCTCCAATAAGGCCATACCCATTCCAACAAAGCCATATCTCCTAATAGTGCCACTCCCTATGAGATTATGGGGACCAATTACATTCATACTATCACAGCATGTAGACATATAATTGATTAATAAGGGATCTTGGTCTTTGGTTTTTATGTTTTAAACATTGTCTGGTAGCCAGATGGGTGGTGGCACACACCTTTAATCCCAGCACTCGGGAGGCAGAGGCAGGTGGAT
>LOEQ01001405.1:310810-321155 GCA_001685075.1 Bramus lutescens
TACATGGGAAGTAGAAAAAGACAAGATCTCCTGAGTAAATTGGGAGCACGGGGAACTAGTTGGGGGAGGGCAAGGAAGGGAATGGAGAAAAATATATAGCTCAATTAAAAAAAAGAAGCAGTTGTGAACTGTCTGGCTGAGGTGCTGGGATCTGAGCTGCAGTCTGCAAAAGCAGCAAAAGCTCACACTGCTGTGCTAGCTCTCCAGGCCCTTTGTTTACATCTCCTTACTAGTGTGTTAATTCCCTTGGAACTTCGTCTTTGCTGTATGTGTTATTTAGAAGTTTGTTTTAGTTCTTTCTGTTTTTGTTTTGCTAATGTGGCTGTATTGTTGAAATTGTTCTGTTGTTGAACAGGGTGTTTTATACATGTTAATTGGTGGTATTTATAAGTTCTATATCCTCACTGATACTTAGTCTAGTTCTACTATCAATAGTTGAGGGTAGTGTGTTAAAGCCTGCACATTTGTGTTTCTCTCTTATCATCTGGTTTTGTCTCACATTGAAGAATTAACCTAAAAATTTTTATGTGTGTGATGTGCATATGCCCAACTTACATGCAGTGCCCATGGAGATCAGAAGAGGGCATCTGACTCCCTGGAGCTGGAGTTAGAGACAGTTGTGAGCTGCCATGTGGTGCTGGAAACCAAACCTGGGTCCTGTACAAAAACAGGCATTGCTCTTAACAGCTAGGCTACCTCTCCAGACTTTCACATTTTACAGCTTTTTTGTTTGGAATTATTGTGCCTTCTTGGTATAGGGGCCCTGTCTTCATTATGTAATTTTCCTTTTATTTCTTCTCTGTATAACAGCTCTGGCTGTCCTGGAACTTGCTTTGAGACCAAACTGGTCTTGAACTCACAGAGATCCACCTGCCTCTGCCTTCTGAGTGCTGAGATTAAAGGATATGCCACCACTGCTCAACTTTCAAATTTTTTGAATGATGCGAGTTTTAATTATTTTAGACTTGAAAATAGAAACATTCCACATGCTATTGAAATACATACTTTTCCTCAGGAATCCTAAAATCTTATTTACAATAATTTAAATCTGATTGCATTGTTCATGCCACTCACTGCCCAATCATTTGATGCCCCAAATCTCAGAATATCTGTTTCTAGTTTTGCGTGTACAAATGTGTTATCCATATTGCAGTATCAGTGCTGAGCTTAGAATCAGTTTACAAATCCTCATGAAGATGTGGAAAATCATTATGAACATCAGTGGGAAAGGCTGGAAGAATTAGATCTCAACATAGAAACTTTTAAGTTATTTCTAAGTCTTGCTTAAGCATTCTCCTTTTCAGTAGTTTGAAATGGTTTCCTTTTTGATCGAGTCAGAAAAAGTCTGTGGAAGACATCAGAGCCCATGTAGAAATACCTTACTCTGTACCATTCTTTCTGTTTTGTCCATTTTCTAGTCGAAATTTATTCTGTGAGACTTCTCCATGATCCTGACCCAGTATTTTCTTTTTGGGGGTAGTTACAGTGAGACTGAGCTGAAAACATGAAGCAAGTACTTCTGCATCCTTGCCCAGGGGCGGTCTAGGCAAGGTCTGGTCTGGGGCTGAGGCAGGGCCTTGGTTCCTGGGAACCTGGCTTTTCCCCAGGCCACTGCGTGCTTGGTCTATGCTGCACTTGAGATACCCTCTGTTCCCTCTGTGCAGCATTGCTTAGTGAGCTTCCTGCTGACTTCATCCTTTCGTCGGGGCCTCTGAGAAAACCCTGGGTTGGCCTGGCTCCCAACAGGGAAAGAGGTGAACTCAGAGTCCAGCTCTCTTCTTTTGATATTTCTCTATGCCAGATTTAACCTGATCTTAGTTTCTTAGGAAAACATTCCAAGAAAAGAAGTTCACACTTGGTTTTTAAAAGTTAATTATACAGTTTTAATTCTAATTTTGCATATTTTCAAGTCTGTTTTCATAAATATTTGCTTTAATGCTTACATTTGATCAAGTATTTAAAAAGATGATTGTGTATATATTTAACAGCATTCAGCTATGACCTCAACGTTGAGGAGACTGGGTGAAGACATATTTAAAGGAGTGGCAATTAAAGGAACTCAGGATAATTCTGTCGAGCATTTTGTGGCGAACAAACCAAAGACGGCAGCGTTCTTCAAGAGCTCCAACTTGTCACTGAGGTTTTTATCAACCCTGATTGTCCTTAAAACAGTCACTCAAGGTAAGCTTCTAGAGTGCTCACTGAGTAATGTTCGTTAAACATTTATGAGAGAATATTATATAATAAAGCAATCCTTTTATAGTCAAGTACGTTCAACCTTTTCAGAATGAGATTTTGAGTTATTTTGTAATAGCGGCACATTTTGAAAACAATTCCTTGTAATTGCCGACTTTAAGACAGTAAACTCTTGAGACTTGCTTTGTTGATCTGTTGTTGTGTAGAGACATCTCTCTGTGTCACCCTGGCTGTCCTGGAACTCACTCTGTAGACTGGGCCAGAAGGCGTGTCCTTCATGCTCTGCTTTTGTTGGTTTCTTAGATCATGCTTCCATGTGCCCTTTGCATCTGTGATGTAAGCTAACATTGTATGGTTTCCACCAGAGAAGGGAACAGGAAAGACAGCCTGTAGGAGCCTATTTGGCCACTGTTGGATTTGTAGATAAAGTTTTTCCTGTGGCCACACTTGTATGCTGTGGATCATGACGACTGCTTCTGCCCTGGAACACGGGTGTTTAGTTGGCACTAAAGACTGCATGGCTCCAGAGCCATACACAGGAGCAGCCCTTCACAGCCGGTGAGCTTACTGAGGGAGACTTGCCATGTGTCTTCCCACTCAGTGCTTGGTGTACAGAGTAAATAAGTCAGTGAGTGATGAAAAGCAGCACTCAGCCAGAGCGAAATGTAGTTAGTGTATATTTTTTAATATAGCTGTAACTAGTTGTCTCTTTCTGAATTGTTTAAAGGAGACTTTTCCTAAAAGGGAGTGATGCCAGTAATTATACCATCTCTCTTTCCCATCCCTATATGCTGACTTGTCTCATTCAGAGTAGTGGGTCTTCCTTCCCATTGGCTGTGGCAGAAGTTTGATTCTTCCTCTGCACTGTCTTCTGCTTAGTCATTCCAGATGGCCTGAAACAAGAATCCCAATTCTTACTTATTATTTGGCTCTTTATGGTTATGATTCTCAAACTTGTAATAATAGGTAAGGTGATAACCTTGAAAGCTCTCTCTTGAAAAGGCATTATTAGCCCAGAATCAAATTCACCACAGACCTGATTTAGAAACGTTTCTATTCACACACACACACACACACACACACACACACACTGTTTTAGCAGGCAGTCCATAACCTCACACTAAAAAGATGTATATTCACAAGAGGTAAGTAAAGTCAAAATTAGGGTCTCAAAGCTACTCTGTTATCGAGGAGAATATTCAAAGTCGTATATCAGCATATATCATAGCATCATCTAATGCAGTGGTTCTCATCCTTCATAATGCCGCAGCCCCATTAATACAGTTCTTTGTGTTGTGGTGACCTCCAGCCATAAAATTATTTCATTGCAACTTCGTTATTGTAGTTTTGCTACTGTTACAAATCATAATATCTGATTTGCAGGATATCTGATACATGACACCCTTGAAAAGGTTGCAGCTCACAGGTTGAGAACCACTGCGAATTAAATGTAATGTTTATTCTTTTTAAAAATTTACTTTTGTTGTTTTATTAATAGGGGGTGCAGATATGGTATGTCACACACGTGGAGGTCAGAAGACAGTCTGTGGGAATTAGTTTTCTCTTTCTACCATTCCTAACTTTGTAGGATGGGGCAAAAGTAATGTTCAAAGGCACTGAATGCCTTTAGAACAAAGGGGAGGGCAGTGAAGCAAATAAAAAAATAAGATTATACTCAGCAGAAGTTCTTGAAAATATGAAAAGTAATAGAGAAAAATCAGTGAAGACCAAAACTCTTTCCTGGAGAAAACTACTAAGCTGGTACGTCTCTAGTGAGGCCGAAGAGGAAGGAAGAGAAGGAAGAAAAGCCCTGATAGCAGAAACATGGGTGACTTAGCAGGGCTCAAGAGAGCGGAGGAGTGAGCTAGCTAAGTTAAAGCCAGCACACAACACTTCTGAGGAAATGGGATATTATTTCAAAGATGTAAAATGCCAAATCTCCTAACCTGAAAGTCCCCGTGTCTGCATAGAAGTTGAATTTGTAGTTGCAAAGTTTCCCTCAGGAAAATTACAGCCACAGATGGTTTTATTTGGGAGTTATACCAAGTATTCAGTGGAAAGTTTCTAGAACAAAAAAAATGAAGTGTTTATAAACATGTGAGAGACAAAAGATATCAAATGAGGTAGATTGTACACTGAAACTATAAAACTGTAGAGGAAACCAATGCCCAGGAAGATTAGTGTCAAGGTAACAGTTCTTTCCAAATGGTGACCGTGGCTTCCTAGTGATCAGAATGATGTTAAGTTCTTAGTTAGAAACTGATAAGCATATTTCAAAGTTCATACAGAAACCTTTTGGGTATAGAGTCCTTAAACAAAGATTTGTTTTATTCTACATGACTTCAAAAGAGTATATGGTATTGTTGTAAAGCCAAACTCAGTAGGACAGAGTGGATCATCTAAAACAGACCTACACATTATGGACAGCTTATTTTCAGCAAGTCGTCCGAACAGTTCAGTATGGCCAGGGATAGTCCTTTCTGAAGACGGCCTAGAGTGAAGTATGTCATATGTGGATAGTGGCCGGGAGGGATGGAAAACGACCTTCTGCCTTCACATACAAGAAAAAACTCAAAATAGTGCGCAAACTAAAACTGAAAAGCTCGAATAAACTTCAGGAAGAAAACATAGGAGGCTATGTTACTAAGCTTGGATTTGGCATAGAAGTTTTTTTTTCTTATTTTATACAAGGTGTCATATAACCCAGACTAGCTTCAGATTTTTTGTGTAGCCAAGAGTGGCCTTGAACTTACTATGCAATTCAGGGCAATCTCATGGCAATTCAGGGCAATCTCATGATTGCAGAAAGCCTCCCGAGTACTGGGATTATAGGTGTGTGCCAACACATCAAGAAAAATCATCTTAAACAAGCCATAATAGTCTTGATTTAGGAAAAGATAATTTGACTTTGTAAAAATTAAACATTTTGGGGGCTGGAGAGATGGTTCAGCCACAAAGAGCACTTAGCTGCTCTTGCAGAGGACCTGGATTTGGTTCCCAGCATGCACATCAGGCGGCTCACAACTGTGTGTGACTCCAGTGACAAGGAGATCTGTAATTTTCTTCTGGCCTCCACAGTGGGCACACACCTACATATACAAAATAAATACATTTTAAAAATTCAAAATTTTCATTTTTAATTGTATGAGTGTTCATGTATATATATGTGGAGGCCAAAGGTCAACAATGAATGTCTCCCTCAGTCACTTTCCACCTTAGTTTTTGAGATGGGCTCTCTGGTTGATAACTTGCTGTTTTGGCTGGACTGGCTGGCCTTCAAGCCCTAGGGATCTTCCTATGTGTACTTCCTGGAGATGAGGCTGTAGCCATGTGGTACTGTTCCTGGCTTTTTGCATGGGTGCTGGGAACCCAATTGCAGGTCCTCAAGCTTGAGAAGCAGGCACTTTACCAACAGCCTTAAAGTTTGTGTTTTCAAAACATAGTGTTTGTGGAAATCTGAGTTACAGACTCAAGTCACTTGTGAATTGTATGTCCAAGAAAGGGCTGGATCCATAAGAAGACAACCCAGTTAAAATGGGGAAAGTGTTTAGACAGAACCCTCATTAAAGAAGACCTGAAGAGCGAAGATGCACATGTCATCATTCTTGAAGAGAACTTCCAACGTCAACTGCAGTGTGAACATTAGATGATGCTGTGATTCTATGTCCTGACAAAGCAACTTAAGAGTAAAGGCTCATTTTAGCTCACAGCCCAAGTGTGGTCCTAATCCATCATGATGGTGAAGTCAAGACAAAGGAGCTCAAAGCAGCTGGTCACATCACACCCACAGCAAAGAGCAGTGAATGAATCCACACCGTGGCTTAGGCCCCTTCGTAGGGGGTCACTGACAGACTAAATGACTGGCAGTGTAACTTACCCTGGAACTTGTGCTGCTGCCTGTAGCCGTGTGGAATCATGTGATTCCTCACAGAATAGTTGGGTAGATTACTGAAAATTAAACATGTCTCGCTGTAACACATAAAGTGTAACATGTCTCACCCATTCTACTCTCGTGTGTTTTCCCAAGAGGAAAGAAGCATGTGTGTGCTATTCACAGACCTGTATGCCGTTTGTCCGGAGCAGCTTCATTTGTACTGCCTACCAACCTGAAAACAGTCCAGGTGTCCATCAGAAGGGAGGAAACAAATGTTCTAGCCACAACGGAATACTACTCAGCAATAAGAGGCACAAACTACTGATACAACCATGACACACATGAGTCTAAAAATAATGTCAAGTGAAAGAAGCTAAAAATGCAATGAATATGATTACTTAAATATTAAATACTTAATACAGTATTCAATACTGTAAAAATACAAATAGCTTGTAATGGTGGTAGTATAGCCTGGACAGACAGAAAATGTAGGCAGGGCAGAAACATTAGCAGTTTTTAAAATTAAAGTATATAATTACATCACTTCTCCCCTTCCTGTTACATAAACCTTTAATGATTGCTTGTTGATAGAAGGAGAAATTATGAAAGGTTTGAGGAAGCCTTTTGGAGTGACAGGATATAGTAATAGTCAGGTCTGGGATAAGTTTAGAAATATGAAAATGTGTAAGATTTTTTTCCCTTAGAAAAGCTCAAAGCATTGTACACACATTAACAATGATTTCTTTTAGATTGGTGAACCAATGAGTTTACTGGGATCACTTACAGGAGTGTGCGTGAGGGTTAGCCCACCCTAGTGGGTGATGACTCTGGGACGCTTAATTTCTGACGCTCCCTGCCCAGATTGCAGGCAGCGCCACTGGAGAGACTCCTTTATGGTTATTGCCATGTTTTCACTGCACAAAGTACTGTTCCATAAAGACATTGTAAACCAATATGTAACGTCCTTTGAGCATGTCAGGCAGTCCTGCTTTGACCGCCATGCTTTATGTACACACATGATTTTATATATCTATCTCAAATCCAGAACCCACAAATAAGAGAAAACATGCTGCGTTTGTCTTTCTGAGACCTGACTGACTTAACTTCGTAATTTCCAGTTGCAAACATTTTTCTACAAATGACAGTTTTGTTCTTTTTTATGACCGAATAAAATTCCATTATGCATACCCACCACCCGTTCTCTATCCACTCCTGGACACACCCAGGTTGGCTCCATAACTTAGCTTTTACAAACAGTGTTATAGTGAACCCTTGCTGTGCAAGTGTCTCTGTGATGTATTCACTTGGATCCTCTGGGGAAGTTCACAGGAGTGGGGTAGCTGGGCCACAGAGTAGATGTACTTTTAATTTTTTGAGACACCTCCAAACTAATTTTCACAGAGGTTAGCCTGGTTTACATTTCCACAAGCAGTGTACATAGGGGTTCCCTCCCAACCTCCTCTCCCCTCCCTCCCTCCCTCCCTCCTTCCCTCCTTCTTCTTCCTCTCTCTCTCTCTCTCTCTCTCTCTCTCTCTCTCTCTCTCGCTCTCTCTCGCTCACTCTCTCTCTGGCTCTTTGAGACAGATTTTCTCCATGTATCCATGGCTGGCCTGGAACACACTCTGTAGGCCAGGCTGACCCCGACCGAACTCAGAGATCCTCCTGCCTCTGCCTCCTGAGTGCTGGAGTTAAAGGTGTGTGCCACCACCACTGCCAAGTGCTATGATTGTTTTCTTAAGGACTACCATTGTGGTTAGGGTAGGAGGGAATCTCCTTGTAGTTCTAATTTGCATTTCTCTGACGGCTAGAAAAATTGAATTTTTTTTATGTTTTTGGTCATGTGGGTTTTATCTTTTTTGAGAACTGACTGTTCTTTTCATTAGCCCATTTATTGATTGGATTTTTTGATTCCTTGTAGCGTCATTTTTGAGGTGTCGAGTTCTTTGTAGATATCCTCTGTGAGGTGTGCGGATGAAGGTTCTTCCCATTCAATAGGAATCATTGCGGGCTTACTATGCAGACACCTTTGAAGTAGTGAAATTGTTTCTCAACGGTTGGCATTATTTCCTGAGCAGTTGGCATTTCCAAAAGTTGTTGCCATGCCTACATCTTCAAGTGTTTGCACTACCTTCTTCTCTCAGTTTGAGTTTGGGTCTTGCATTGAGGTCTTTCATTTGGAGTTGATTTTTGTTACAGGATGAGAGAAAAAGATCGAATTTCATTCTTCTATATATGGATATGGAAGAAATGGGCCAGTTTTGTGGCACATTTGTTGAAGGAGCTGTCTTTAATATGTATTAAAGACATCTTTGCCAACATTGGAGTTGTAGCTCCATGGGCGTATATTTGAGTCATCTATTGATTTTAATGCTAAAGGAGTGTGCTGCTCCAGGAGGCGTGTAATTAACTGCCTAATTTATGGCTTTTACAGCTTCCTCTGTTTTTAAACACATCCATATGTTTATCTTTTTCTTGAATTTATAAAATTCTTTAAAACTTTCATACATGTATAAAACATACCTTGATTATATCCTCCGCTCATCCCCTTTCTCCATTGCCCCACCCTCACCTCTTCTAAACCCCTCCCTCCCTTTCAACTTCATGTTCTCTTTGTAAAATAGTTAGAAATGCCTATTCAAGCTGCCAAGAGCAGGCCCATACAGTGTTGCTTTTGATTTCCCATTGTAAATAAAGGGACATGCACACAATGCCGAGAGTCTGTGGTGTTCTGCAGATGAAGGAAGTGGATGTCCTGATTCCTGCCACAGGAATCCAGTTTAGGTGGCACCAACCTTGATCTCCAGATGGGGCATCCACAAAGAGAAGTGATGGTCTCTGCAGCATAAATCTGAAGAGGCCCTGAGAGAAGTTTCTTGTACCTTGAGCTGTCTTTGCTTGTGGATGTTTTTGTCATCCTCTCAGGAGCCCTGGCCAGCAAGATGTGCAGATGTTTGCTACTGCCACAGGAGCCACTCCAATTGCTGGTGGCTTTCCTCCTGGGACTTTCACTGGCCAGATCCAAGCAGCCTTTAGGGAGCCTCGTCTTTTGGTGATGACTGATCCTAGGGCTTACTACCAGCCCCACATAGAGGCATCTTATGCCAGCCTGCCTACCATGCTCCATGTAACGCAGATTCTGCTCTGCACTGTGTGCACATTGCTACCCCAGGCAGCAAGAGAAGGGAACTCCCTCAGTGTGTCTGATGTGGTGGAACCTGACCTGGGAAGTTCTGTGCTTGCACCATCTCCTGTGAGCACCCGTGGGGGGCCATGCCTAATCCAATCTACTTCTGCAGAGACCCCAAGAATATAGAGAAGGAAAGGCAAGCCACTGCTGAAAAAGTCTGTGCTATGGAGGAATTTGGGGGTGAATGGACTGTGCCAGCTCCTGAGTTCACTGCTGGTCAGTGATGTCAGGCTGGTCAGAAGGTGTGCAGGTACTCTCTGTGCCTAGCCAACGGATCTCTACTGAAGACAGGAGTGCCCAACTGTCCACTGAGGACTGGACACCTCCCACTGCAGGCCACTGAATGGTCATAAGCTGTTCTGCAGACGTGAACAAAGAAAAAGAAGGTGGAGGAAAAGAAAGGTTCTAGAAGCTGATGCACACACACACACATACGCTCTCTCTCTCTCTCTCTCTCTCTCTCTCTCTCTCTCTCTCTCTCAATTTGAATAGAAATGCCCATATGTGCATGGGTGTGGAGTAACCCACTGAGGAGTGGGCAGCCTACTAGTGGCCACTCCTCAAAGAAAAGTGTTTCTTCCCTCCTACAGCAGGTATCAGCTCTCAGTGGCTTCTTAGCCCTCCTCCCCACCCCTATAGTGTCTTCTTTCCAAGCTTTCCCCTATACATCTACCACTCTCCTAACTTCTCATAGTGTGGTCTGTGTATGCTTGGGTGTAGCGCCATCTACTGGAACACAAATAACCTCGGGGCCACATCCTCTCCTTCAGTTGCCAGTCGTTCTTCACCCAGATGTGGGATTATGTAACTCACCTCTCCCTCCCTCCTCCCCCTCTCATCATTGCTGGGATTTACTTATCTTTTAATCACAAATTTATTCTATTTAACTTCCAGATCCATACATATAGACCGAATCCATTATTTTTAAAAATATTCTGTTTTGCTTTTAAAACTTTGTAGCCAGTCATCACTTGATGTTTCACTCATTTCCCATTTTTGTCACTGAAAATATTAGCATACACATGCCTAAGCACTTTTTAAAAAATATTTATTTATTATGTATACAATATTCTGTCTGTGTGTACATC
>LOEQ01001405.1:336183-351650 GCA_001685075.1 Bramus lutescens
TTGGAAGAGCAGGCAATGCTCTTAACCTCTGAGCCATCTCTCCAGCCCCACAAAAAAAAATCTTTAAGTTTATTTGCAAACTAAAAATCTTCAGATAGACAAATCAGCCTGGGGCAAAAGGATAGTCAGCAAAGACTGGAAGAATCACCATATACGATGTAACTTCAAGTTGTCTTACAGAGCCATAAATACAAGTACAGTATGGTTCTGACACAAAAACAGACATGTAGATCAATAGTATAGAATATGCAGTCACAAACCCATCCAATTACAGCTGTCTGGTTCCTTTTACTGTGATACCAAACATAGTTGTTGGAGAAAAGACTGCCTCTTTATCAAAGGATGCTGGGAAAAGTGGGTATCTACATGCACAAGACTGAAACTAGATCCCAGTCTTTCACACTGCACAAAAATTAACTCCCAATGTTTTGAAGTTGATAATGTAACACCTGTTGCTGTGAAATTGCTAGACAAAGAGGCAGGAAAAACATTTGAAGATAAAGATATAACCAAGGACTTGACAAGGACTCCCATGCTCAGAAAATAAGGTCAACAATCAACAAATGGAACCTCATGAGATTAAAAAGAAAAAAAAATGAGTGAAGAAGCTTACAGAATATATATGACAGAGAATATCTAGAATATACAAAGAATTCAAAAGAGTCAAAGAATTGAGTAGAAATTTCTCAGAAGTGCAAATGGCCAATATATATCTTTAGAATAATCATATGGCTATGACCTAGCTATTGTCAAACTTAATTTTTTTAAGTAAAGCTGGTGACTGTGAATGGCTTAAACATTATGTGCCCTATTGACAACAATTATGCATTTTAATTTCTTGATAGTTTGTTTCATGTATATGAATGTAAAAAGAAAGGAAAGGAAAGGACATGACTGCTCCTAGCGATGGTGGAGGAGAAATTTTATCATAGACATGTAGGAGAGCATAGTCAGGCAGGGACATCTGGGAGAGTTCAAAGTGGACATGACCGGGCTGAGCTGGGCTGTGTGGGGAGTGGGGAAGGGTAAGGAAGAAGGGAGAGAGGAACCAGGTGCAGTAACCAGGTGACCCAAATGTCTGGATTATGTAGGAAAGAGCCTCTGGGGGGAAGGGCAGCCCAGCCCTTGGCCTGGAGAGTCCAGGATAGTCAGGTTATGCTGCGATCCATACCCTGTAGCAGGTACGCATTGAGGGATGCTGGGAGAACCTGGCAACTAGGTCTGCATTGATATTTTAAGTAGGCACCTCAGATTTGAAGCTTAATAGTATATAATTTTTGTCCCCCAAGACCCTTTCATCCTCTCCTCCCTCCTGTTAAAAACCCTTCTTCCCAGCAAGCCCCTCCCACTTTCATGTCTCCTTCCTGTGTGTCCCATTTAATTTAGTTGGAATTTCTTGTATGAGTGTGGGTAGGAGGTTATTCAGGACCATAGGCAATATACCAGTGGCTACCCTTGTGAAGAAAATGACATCCCCTACCTCCAGCAACCACTAACTGCCAGTGTCAGCCCAGGAGCGGTGGGGCCTCGTGGGTTCCTCTGCCACCCATGACAATAGGTTAAGTCAGAGAGGTGTCATGCAGATAACCACAGTGGCAGCTGTGTCCTACCCAGAGGACATCTTTGTGCTGTACGTCCCCCTTATCCTCTGGCTCTTAGCGCCTTGCCTCACCCTCCTGTGCTGTTCCCTGGCTTTTCCCCAGGGATGGAGATGTCCCTGTAGGGTGTGGCGCTCCATCACCTATGCTTGACACTTTGGCCAGTTGTGTGTTTCTGCATTATCTCTCTGTCTCCGACAAAGGCTGACTGCAGCATTAGTATTCAATGACAGACTGAGAATTTAGAATAATTATGCTGAAGAGACCTGGCCAGTCATCCTCATCAACTTAAACCATGAAACTCAATATGGACAAATTCAACAGAACCACCATATATGGGCTGCCCATGCCTGCTTCAGTTTTACCAGGACATAAATATCAAAATTTCAATGTTTTATAAACTGTATCTCTTTAAAAACCAGTTTCAAAAAAATCATTTTGATAACTTGAAACCTTAAAATGAAGTAATGGCTATTTATAATCATATCTTAATCCGTGCGACTGGAAAGATGGCTCTAGTTAAGAGCACTGGCTGTTCTTCCAGAGGACCAAGATCCAATTCCCAGCACCCACATGTGACTCAGATGTCTGTAACTTCAGGTCTGGGGCACCTACTGCCCTCTTTGCCCTCTGTGGACACCAGGCATGCATGTAGCAAGCACACAGACATCCATGCAGGCAAAGCATTCATACACATAAAAATCAGAATAATTTCCAAATAAGTTGAAGCCTGTGGCTGTGACTTTTCCTGTCTTAAAATTGAAACATTAGCAGAAACCTGCTGTTACTGAATCCAAAGTCACTTTAGAGATTTGTTTTTCTTATGTAATTCTAGTCAATCTGGTCAGTTCCAGTAGAAATGTAAACATCAAAGGAATTAACTCATTTAAGACTTAAAAAGTGATACTTTATGTCTTAAGGTCTACAATTGTTTACACAAAAGTCTAAAAGCACTTCTTGCTAAATCCATAGTAACTGGCTGAGATGTGGTCAAACCAGAAAAATGTCTGTGGCTGTTGTTACTGTTCATTCTATGAGATAAATATAGGATCACATATAAATAAGATGGTCCATTGTGTTTTGAGCGTTGTCTGGCGTCTGACTTCTCATCTCTTTCAGACATCAGCACAGCACCAGAGCTACATCCTTGGGCTTTTTCAGAAGTAAGTATAAGCATCTGGGAGCAGGAGACTGAGCCAGTACGGACCTTGGTGTTAGGGAGCTGGGACAGCAGACTGAGGTGCTGTAAACCTGTCAGATTCCCTCGCTGCAGTTGCAAAGCCTCTGCAGAGCCACTCTGCACCCTTCTCTGGTGGGAGGCTGACCTGAGCTTCCCTACTGGACTTGGCAAACCTCGAAGGATATCCGGACCTTCAACTTTCCCAGTATTTCTGCAGGTCCCAGCCCTGCCAGGTCATCCCTGTGAGAACTGAGTTTGAAGAAGGAAATAGAATGAAAATTCACGCTGACCTTACTTCACCAGCAAGAGCAGATCTTACTTAGCCTGTGAGGGACATCCAGCGGCAATGGGACTAGAATGCAGGAGAGCACACGGCACATGGTGTGAGTGGGGGTTTATAGCTAGAGGTAAGTTAGGGATGGGCAAGGTTTCATTAGGGACAGAGTGGGGGAAATAAGCTTTTTTTTTCTAGATAAACTTACTTTAAATTTGAAGCTACAGGTCCTGCTGTCTTTTTCTGCAACATTGGGGTTGGGGTCAGCTGCTTTTCTTTTGCAACCTCTGGGAATTGTACAAATAGTCAACTTCCTGGAACTTTGAGCCAGTTTAGAGCCTTGGTTTTAAGAAGAGGTGGGAATTTCCCTTTTTCCAGATCATTTGTGTGTGTGTGTGTGTGTGTGTGTGTGTGTGTGTGTACACACATGGCATAGGGGCACCATTTCTTTGGAGGTAAGTACTTCCTGCTGACAGGGAGAATTGTCATTTCGGGATTCTTGGGTCTGGAGTGACTCTCTTGACTTTCTCTTGCCTAGTGTGGTAGACCGGGTGATAACAGTAAGCAGTCCAGGAGGAATCCCTCCACAAAGTTTAAATGCCAAGGTAAAAATGTAGGAAGGGCATGAGTAGGGGAGGGGCAAGGATGGGAGGGAACATTTGTGTTGAGATTTTTGTTCCTGGCTTCTAAGTCTTTGGGCCTGGTCCTGAGCTAGTTTTGGTTTGTTGGTGCAGAAGCAGCCGTGTTCCTATAGAAGAGTACATACCCCTCTGTGGGCTGCAGGCAGAGGCTTCGCCCTTTGTAGTTTTGGAGCCCCTGGGTGGCCAAAGAATCAGGTAGATCCTGAAAGGTATCAAGCTGATTAGAAATCTCCTTAAGGCTTCCTCAGATGGGGGAGAGACAGAGGTTAAGTGATGTAAAGGTACCTAAGCCTGCTACCCAGTTCCTGAAGAGGATGCCTAGAGTTATTGGAAAGGGGGTGACCCCATGGCTATTTTTTGCTTTATTGGAATAGAGGCCAGTGTGGGGAGTGGGGTGTCTGGAGGGATGAGAGAAATGGTCCCTGTCCAGTTACTAGGTAGGCAGATGGAGATGTTTGAGCAGCATCTAGGACAGCCCCATGCTGTAGGCCATTGGGTGCAGTTTAACCTTTTCAGTTGTGCCAGAAGGAAAATGAGTTCCCTGGGGATAAGGCGGTGCAAGGTTGTAACCTGACCAGGTGAGATTGGTTAATTGCGGGGTTTTCCTGAATTAGGTGGAAGGACTGGTGTCAAGGAAAAACCGGTAAGGTGTGGGGGTATTTAGAAACCAACAACTGGCAGTGGAATCAGATATGAATGGGGAGGATTTGGGTTTTTTGGAAAAGACTTAACTAGCCCTGGGAAATCAGGTCTCTTCTCTTGCCCTCAGTGATAGCAGGAACCTTTGGGAGATGCAAGCAGATTGAAGGTTAAAGACAAAGTAAGACAGGCGTTCTGAAGAGCCTTGACATGGTGGTAGGTCACCAGCAGCAAGGGATGACAGGAAGCGAGGCCTCTGGACACATAAGGGGGCCTGATAAGCTAGGTAGGAAAGGGCCTTAAAGCAGGTACTGAGGGAGGAAGAGGGGTTTTTTAATGCTGGAGAAAGTTGATTGACCACGATTCATTTTCTTGAGTCCTCTAAACTAGTCCAGAAATCTCCCTGTGTGTTTCTGAATTCAGAACCAATCCACACGACACCCTTTATTTTAGGTTGCTTAGTATTGTATGTGAAGGGCACAGTGAAGAAGACCACTGAAATGGCCAGTCCATGGTTACTCAGGGGTGGGGATGGGGGTAGAAAAGAGATAGAGAACATCCAGAGCCATCTAGAAGAGTCCAGAGCAGAGAGAGAAAGGAGGCTGAATGTTATCAGGGCTGTCTGCAAGAGAAGGGAGAATGAGGATAGTGAAGGGGAGCAGTGGGAGGGGACCGTGCTGGTAAAGAGTGGGGATCCAGAGCAGCCCTAGGGCTAGCACAGTGCAGGTGGGATGGCAAGGGAGTTAGGCCAGGAGACTGGCATGGGGCTTGGAAATGTATAGTGAGTACTTGTGAATAGGGACTGTTTAAGAGCCTGGAGGCCAGCATGGGCTTCTTTGCAACCACAGGTATATGTCAATGGAGATACATTAGTCCCTTCTGCCAGAGACAAGGGAAATGACTCCTTTTGGAAGAAGAAAACCATTTCACAAGTTCCTGGGGGAATGCTGGCTTTTTCTAACTGCCAGAAATCCCTCTATAACCTACTTTGAGTTGGTCCTAGACTCAACTTTGGACCAAGTCAGTGGGCCTGCTCATTTTTTTTTGTGGGGGAATGTTGGAGTGGGTACCCTTTGGGCCTGACTGGTATATATTCAAATTCAGAGGTGTCAGTACAAGCGAAATGAAAACCCAGAGGTGAAGTAAGTCAAGCAGGAAGAGGTTTGGGAAATGCCTGGTTTGCTCCCTGGGAGGAGCAAGGCTGAAGGAATCAGCAAGCCAGACAGAGGTGGTTTGCATGAGAAATATCCCCCACAGGTTCCTGTATTTGAGCACTTGGTCTGCAGTTGTTAGCACCCTTTAGGAATGTTATGGAACCTTTGGGAGGTGTGGCCTTGCTAGAGGATGCATGTCACAGGGGGCAGGCTTTGAAGGTTTATAGTTTGCTCCATTTCCTGCTTTTTTTCTGCTTCCTGTATGTGGATAGATGTGATCTCTCGACTTCCTGCTCCTGCTCCTGCTCCTGTTACCAAGCCTTGTCCATCTCCATCCCTGTGACTCTTCCTCTGTAACTGTAACCAAATAAAAACTCTTCTGCAAGTTCCCTATTGTATCACAGCAATGAAAAGTAACCAAACGTCCACCTTGAGCAATCAGCGTTTCGACCTGAGACAGCCTGGCTTTCAGCTTCACCTATAAACAGTGTGAACTCAAAACTCTCCTTAAACCAGGTCCTGATGGGGTAAAGTGCTGCCGTGATACCTTCTCTGATGAGAACACAAGCTGAGGCAAAACAGGGACTAGACAATGGTTCTAGCCTGCGGGTAGTGACCCTTTGTAGCTTTGTAGCTGGAGGTCGCCACAAGATGAGGAACTGTATTAAAGGGTCGAAGCATTAGGAAGAATTGAGAACCACTGGACTAGAGCATCACATCAAAGACTAAGCCATGAGACCTTTGGCTTTGCTTTTGTGTTGTTTCCTAGGAGTAGCCATGGCAGGTTGTCTGAAGGACCTTGTGAGGAAACCTCACCTAAAACACCTGAGAGGGTCAAGGCCAGACCCATGGCTGAAGAGTCAACTTAGTAGGGCTACCAGGGAAGGACCCTTTTCAGCAAGTGTCCTGTCAGATAGAACTCCTTGGTGGCAGCCACTGACATCTCTAAGCCAAGCAGACCATTATTCTTGTATTTTCTTTCCTAGACCAGGCAGCTGTGTGTCTGTACATGCCACCCAGGAGTGGCAGTTGCTCCAACCTGGCATCCAGCCGCCTCCTACTTTGTCCCATTGCTGTTGGCGTTCTCCCATCCGTCAGAAGAACACACGCTCCCTTCTGAGATCCTAGTATTGGTAGTATAGACTCTACAGGGGACAGAGGCTGGGAGATGCTAAGGGACCACATTGCTCAGAGTTTACTGATGAGTGTTTCCCTCCCAGGGAAAGTGGAAGGGAGCCTCTTTCTTTCAATTTGGCCACAAAGATGCACTTGTGCAGGAACAAAGGACAAGCTTATTGTTTTGGAATCAAACCAACAAATACAGATTATCATTTAAAAGTCACTCCAGAAAGCATTCCATCTGGTTTAAACACATAGACTTCGACTCTCACATAAGCACTACATATGAAAAGAAAAGACCAAGCACCCTGGAATGCATCAAGCAGTTTTCTCTATTTGGATCTGTTCTGTCTATTAATTAAAAGCCAACTTCTGCTTTCAGGAAGTCCAAACAACTATCCAAGGCATTTGTATGTACAGCTATCTTGCTTTCCTGTGGGAAGGGCTCTCTTAGAGAATACAGCCAGCACTGCCATATGCCCATGCTCACCCTGCACCCAGCAGAGTCCTGAGATCATTCAGGAAGTGCTTTACTTGTGCCTGGTGCGCAGCGACAGAATGCGCTCTGGTACTAAAGCACATACGACTCCATGCAGCACACAGTGCCTGTCTGTGCTCTATGCGCTACCATACAACTCCTGAGCTTCGGGCAAGGAGCTAGAGGTTGAAACACACAGAGACACACACAGACAGAGAGACAGAGACACAGACCTCTAGTCACTGGTAAGAAGCCCTTTGTTCAATAGCACCATGGAGGCTTATATACCCAATAGTCAAGTGGGCCAACAGGTGAAAACCTTATCCTCTGATCCAAGGCCAAGGCAAAACGTGCTCGTGAAGCAGAGCTGGTAAACAACTTTGACACAGCTTTCAGTAACTCNTTATATACCCAATAGTCAAGTGGGCCAACAGGTGAAAACCTTATCCTCTGATCCAAGGCCAAGGCAAAACGTGCTCGTGAAGCAGAGCTGGTAAACAACTTTGACACAGCTTTCAGTAACTCAAATCAGAAGGAAAGATTTCTAGCAGGGAAGAGCAGCAGGAGGCCAGGACTCCAAAAGGTCCCAACAACTCCAGAAGAATCCTTGGATTGCAGCTGCGGTGATTAGCCATTTGCAGCCCATCAGGGCAAGTTGTATATTGAAGGTGGTAGTGTGTAAAGATGGGGGTGGGGTCATGTCTGTTTTAGTCATGGCCCTGTGTCTTCTGATACAGGGAAATAAGCTCTTGTGTCCTGCCAGGGAGCTGGGCTTGCTGTGAAGGACCATTCTAAGAGTAGAGGAACATTCCCCAAAGTCCATACCTTCCAGCCTGAATACTGGAACAAACTCAAGATCAAATGACCTGGATCCGAAGAGATAGCTCAGTAGTACAGTGGCATCAGGCTATAACCAGGCAAAAAGCAACCCAAAGCTCCACTGGTCATTCTCCCCAGGGCAAGGGACTCCCTGTGGAGTACTGGTCTACCTCTCAGTCCAGCCTCACCGCTCACCTTTATACCTGTCTCACATGGCCTGAGACTCCTGGGATCTGTAGTGATATTTCATTTGTGTTTTAATAAATAAATCTTGCCTGAAAATCAGAGAGTAAAATAGCGACAATGGCCGGCCATACAGACCAGGCAATGGTGGCCACACCTTTAATCCCAGTAGCCACACTAGCTAGCCATAGAAGCCAGGCAGCAGTGGTGCACACTTTTAATCCCAGCCCTAGAGAGGAATATAAAATGGGAGGAGATAGCTCTCACAGTCTCATTCTGAGATTCCTGGAGCCAGGATCACCATTTCGGTCCAAGGTAGAGGTAAGAGCCAGTGACTGGCTGCTTTGTTTTTCTGATCTTCAGGTTGAACCCCAATATCTGTCTCTTGGTTTTTCTTATTCATGCTATGGGGTTCATTTTTTTTTCCCAAGACAGAGTTTCTGTGTTGTACGAGAGCAGCTTGTTTGCTCCTGGCTTCTCAGCCCCAAAATAATCACATAGAAACCATATTATTTGCAATACTGTTTGGCCAATAACTTAAGTATTTCTGGCTAACTCATATCTTAAATTAACCCATCTCCATTAATCTGGCTGTGGCTTACCGGGTAAAGTTCTGGTGTCTGTCTCCTGCAGTGCTACATGGTTTCTTTCTACTCTGCCCTCTTTCTCCTAGCATTCAGCCTAGCTTTCCCTGCCTAGTTCTGTTCTGTCCTGCCATAGGCTCAAAGCAGTTTCTTTATTCATCAGTGGTAATCACAGCATACAGAGGGGAATCCCACAGGCTGGCTTTTGAACTCTGAGATCTGCCTGCTTCTGCCTCCAGAGTGCTGGGATTAAAGGCATGTGCCACCATGTCCAGCTTGACCCCTGGGTTCTTTCAGTGAGAGCCCTAGCAAAGACTGGAGGAATAAATGATTCAGTGGGTTTCTGAAATCCCTGCTTCCTGCTGTGGGCTTGGAATAAGTGGAGAGAGAATGTGACTAAGCTGTGGAAGCCTGTCCTTGCCCCCACTGCCTAGTTAACCCGCAATCACGAGAAAGGCATGGAAACTATGCCTCAACCTAAAAACACCTGAGAGATTCAGATTGGAGACTTGGGTGTTCCTCTTGGACGTCTTGACAGTAAACCTTCTCTTTTGCAAAACTGGTTTAGTGTTTGGTGTACTAAGGACCAGGCTGAATGGACCTGGATTTGTAGCAGAATCCTGTCAGCTGCATCCCTGCTGGGGTTGGAATAGGAATTGTCCCGATGCTCAGTTCTCAGCTGATTGTGCTGTTTTGGGAGGTGACAGAGCTTTAGAAGCTGGGATATACGTAGGGGAAGTAGGTCACCGAGGGGGATGGGCTGTCCTTAAAGTTATACCTGGCCTCTGTCCCTGTCTTGCATTCTTTCCAGTCTATCATAAGGAGAGCAGCCTCTGCCATACATTCCTGACTCCACAGTGCTCAGCTCACACATACATACACTATGCACTGAATCATTTGAAACCCCGAGCCAAAGTAAATTCTTCCTCTTAAGTTATTTATATCAGATACTTTAGCAATGATAAAAGTGACAGTCCTCAGAGGGCAGCAGCCTCTCCAGGGACCTCCACTCTGCTCCTTTAGGGATCTAGCATCTCCTGTAGCCGCCTGTGAACTCCAGCCACACCTGAGGACCTAGCTAGTCCTGTCTGGCTGTGCTGCTCTGTGGGACCATGATCGATTCAGTATAGCCTCCCTCTGCTCTAGCAACCTCCTCCTGTTCCAGTGATCACAGGGAGGAGCCCCTCCTGCACCGTGCACAGCTAGCCGGAGCCCTTTGCTCCCTAAGCACCAGTTTTGCTATGAGACGGAACTGAGGATTTATCATGTCATGATGCGTCGTTGCCCTGAGCTCACTTAGACTTTTTCCTCTTCATGTTTGAGAAGCCCTCCCCATCTGCCCTCCACGCTTTGTATTTTTGTGTGTTTCTTTCCTATGCTTTGTTTAGCTGTCAGACATGTACTTTCCCCACTCTTCGCTTCCTGTCCCTCTCCTTCCTGGGGCAGACAGCTGCCTGACAGACGCCATAGTTTAACATCGGTTCCAGAAGGAGCCTTTGTGTTTGATTTCTGTCCCCAGCAAGGTGGTACTACTGACTAGTTGAGAAAATGTACAGTCAGCCTAGTGTGGTGGTGCACATCTTTAACTTCAATACTCAGGAGGATCTCTGAGTTTGAGGCCAACCTGGTCCCCATTGTGAGTTGCAGGCCAGCTATGGCTGCATAGTGAGTCTTTGTCTTAAAAATAAAACAAACCAACAAACAGTACCTTTGGAGTCAAAGGTACCAGTATTTAATAGAAGCGAAACGAGAGAGAAGCAGGAGGGTTAGAAGGATGGAGATAGCAGGGATGTTGCAGCGCGGGTGCACAGAGAACAGGACAGACAGAAGTCTGTGAGATACAAAGCCAGCAGCTCAGCAATTAAAGTGTAAAACCTTCCAAGTAGTATACAGAAAATTAAATGTGCAGTAAGATGACTTTGAAGGCGTGCTGACAGTCAGTACCGCTTCCTTGTTGGGGTGCTTTGTTTCCCCCACGTTCAGTTGTCTTTTTCCAGGTGGCACTGATGGCTGCCAGTCCCAGTAAATCAAGCCAGTTAAGTCTGCTTCCTGCCAGAATGGCCCTGTCCTGAGTCCCTTACCCTTAATTATAGACTCAGCTCTGATATTTTGGGGCTCATAGCTGAAGCTTTCTGTGACTGAGTCTCTGAGGGGGCCAGAGCCACCCATTTATGTTTGCCTCTGTGTCTCTGGGAGGTCTCTTCCTGGTCAGCCTTCAGGAGGCTGAACCAAATTTGGCTTGGCACGTGTCAGGATCCCTGAGTTTGTCTGGGCCATGGCTGTCATCTCCAGGGCTTACACTGAGAATCTGAGCTCTGCCCCTCCACCACATCCTTCTCTCCTCCAGCGGTCTCACCTCTGTATCCGCCCCCAGTTAGTCTCTGTGGCACAGCCTATCTCTCTGACTGTCGAGGTGACAATCTGTCCTTAACCTAGCAGGGACTGGTATAGCTGGACACTGACCTTGCTTCATCGGAGAGGAAAATCTCTTCTGTGTTCATTTCTCCTGTCTTTAGCTCTTTGTTTATAGGACAGAGACTACTGCTTATTTTGATTCTAGCTCTTGTCCTTTATATCACCATCAGCAGAAGCAGATGTCAGTCTGCCATATTACCCAGAAGTGATAAACGCTAATGATCTCTTTTTAGTTATTTACCCTAAAGGAAGATCTTATAGGCTACATTTGTCATACAAATGGAATGTGTATATATAACTATTAGTTCTCTGGGTTTGGATGACTCACACTAAGTAAATAATTTCAAACAAGGAAGGCATATTGAAAGTATCTGTATTATTTAGAGTAATGTAATTTATAGTTATAAAAATTCCCAAGAACCTGCTACATATCTGAAGCTTAGTAATCCATTTAACATAGTATGTGAACATTGGCATAATAAAATGACAATTGTCTGGCTACATGGAGACAGCTGAACGAAGCCGTGTTAAATGAATCTAAGCAAGCCTGCAGTGTTGTACACGTCCTTGGAATCCAGTAGCTACTTAAAAGACTGAGCAGAAACTTTTCGGAAAATATTCTGATTGGAGAATATTATCTTAAGGTGTGTTACTTTTGTTTATGCTGTGGAGCATTTGTTTAATGATGTGAAGATGTGTTGTTTCTGTTTATGCCTCATTTGTTCATCTCTGTGAAGCTGTGATTCTTTGCCTGGCTAAGAAATAGCTGAACGGCCAGTAGCAAGACAGGAGCAAGGACAGGTGGGGCTGGCAGGCAGAGAGAATAGAAGGAGAAACGAGGAAAACGTGGAGCAAGAGAATGAGGAGAGGAGGACCCTAGGGGCCAGCCACCCAGCCACCCAGCCATGGAGTGAGAGCGGAAGTAAGATACACCGAAGTAAGGAAAGGAAAAAGCCCAGAGGCAAAAGGTAGTCGGGGTAATTTAAGAGAAGCTGGCAAGAAATAAGCCAAGCTAAGGCTGGGTGAATATAAGAAAGAATAAGACTGCATGAGTAGTTTCTTTGGGAGCAGGGTGGTGGACCCCTCAAAAAGAGTAAAAGATGGCACAAGAAGCTCCTTTAGACAAAAGGTGCCAGGCGTAGGGAATGCACACCAGTCAGTAGCCTGGCAGTCATCTGGGGGCTGGTGTCCCACCTAGGGGTTGTTGGGAGCGAAACTGCTAATCTGTTCATTGTCTCAGTCTGGGAGCTTGCATTCACAGGGGTGGGGGTGGGGCTTAGCAGAATTGAAGTGTAATTTGCCTCGCTGGAGATTCATGCAATCTCTAAGGCGTGCACTCTGATGAAAGGTCAGAACTGGGAGCAGTGTGATCAAAGGCTTCGGGTAGACTGGGGAGCTTCTGAGAACACAACAGGTTTTCTGCAGGTAGCTGGGTAGTGAGGTCTGGCACTGTGTCCCAGGTCCAAGGTCTGCACAACTGCTCAAGACCCTCAGGCCCTACAGCCATACCTGTAACTATTCCTCAGAACAGGACCATGTTCCATTATATTGATAATCTCCCCCCAAAATATAGAGCAGTAATAATGGGGTGAGGTCATCCAAGTAAGACCCTAGTAACCTTGAGGCAATGAGATGTTAAGGTAGAGGGTGGGAGAGGAGTCAACACCTGCCTTCTTCATCCCTGGGCCTACATACTTCCTCTAGGTATCATCAGACTTCATACAGCGATATCTGAAGACCAAGCCTACCTAGACTCATCCATGCCCAATGAGTTACCTTGCCAGTGTGAGCATAGGCGTGTCTTGCTTGTGTTAAGTTCCCCTTCCTGAAGAAGGACCACAGAAGTGGCTGATAAAGACACATTCGACATACAGTGCCCCTGAAGATGAGATCTCTGTAATTGTTCAGGCTGAGGCCACAGAACACTATAGGGGGTTGTCTCAACCGTCTCCAGACACCAAGCTTTTGGTATAGACATCAATGGCAGCTGGAAGATGTAACCACGTTTGTTTGATGAGCTGCAACTTTGGAGGACTTTTACCCGTGTTGTACCCTGAATTTTGAGTTGCAAATGAACTGTAGGATGTTTGGCTTGTTCTTAGAGGTCAGGTTAGTTCATAGCAATTGTCTCTGGTGCTGGGAAAATGGATTTAAAGATAGACATTACCTCTGTGGCATGAGAGAGCCATGTACCTCTTATCCAGCAGATGCCATTCTCTGGGGCCTGCAGGAGATGGAGACAGAGTCCCCACGGAGGAGTGACAGGATCTGCATGCCGGAGTCCAGCCAATCTCCTCTTCCCTTCTATTCTACCCTGGGACTAATTCTCCTGAGAGTGATCGTAGCAAGTCTCACTATAATCTCCATTAACCAAAACCTACTTAGAAAATCTGCAGTAAGCTTATTGGTTTCCAAAGCCCAAAAGAGCAGCTAATAATGCTGGGATGACAGTGCCCATTTATTGACCATCATGTGCCAGGAGAAGTGCTTTCTATTGCCTGATTTACACAACAATCCCAAAGGGAATGTATTATCACCCCATATACAGAGAAGAGGCTGAGGCATAGAGAAGGGGCTTGGCATGGCTGTTCAGAAGAGGAGCATGGTCCCTAGTGAAAAGGTAAGCGAAATAACATCTTGAAATTTGGCAAAATTAAAAATTAAAAAATAAAGGCAAATGGGTGGCTCTTTAAAACATCATATTGAGTGAGGTGACCCAGAAAGACAAATATCACATGTACTTACTCATAAATGACTTTTAGACATAAAGCAAAGAAAAAAAAAACAGCCTACAATTCACAACCCCAGAGAACCTAGACAACAATGAGGACCCTAAGAGAGACACACATAGATTTAATCTACATGGAAAGTAGGAAAAGACAAGATCTCCTGAGTAAATTGGGAGCATGGGGACCTTGGGAGAGGGCTGAAGAGGAGGGGAGAGGATGGGAGGGGAGTGGAGAAAAATATAGAGCTCAATAAAAATAGTTAAAAAAAAAAGAAAGGTTAAGCGGTGCCAGGAATGCCAGAGCGAACGGTGCACACAGGAACAGCAGCAACCCGTGTCCTTGGAACATCCCTGAACATGTGATGTGTGTGTTTGGGGTGACCGTCAGGCCAACAGATTTAGCCCTGTTTTCCCATTTTCACCTCTTAAAATCCACACCGAGGGTTTTAAAATCAAACACCTGCTAAGGGCAACAAATCATCTGCTATTTGGACCATACAGACACCAGACAGGTTTTGTTCCCTTACATTGAACATTTCTCCAACTTTCTGGACACCAGCAAGATGCCCACAAACTCATCGGCTGCTGTCCAGTGTCTGTGGCTGGTGTGAACTGGCTTATTCCCCGTGCCATTTGTTACTTGTTCCCTCCTTGTACACTAGGGTAGTCTCCTTTCTTACTTTGACTCTGCATTTGGCCACTTGATTTTCTTTGTCAATAGGATGAGCCATAAATGACAGGGAGCCCATTCTGAGCCCAGCCTTTCAGGCAGCCTTCATCCTGCTCCTTGGCGTCTGGCATTGCCAGAGGAGCATCATGCCAGCGCACACTCTCCAGATGGTTTGTGGAGGAGGCTGAGGGATGATGGAGCAGAATTGTCCTTTTCAAGGTTGTCCAGCAGGCGGGAGCCTGAGCACTGGCCAGGCAACTTGACCCCAGTAGTCCTTACTGACCCCAAAGCCAGACTGAGAAATGACACTGTATTTGATAGTGACACGGTCATAGCAGCTGACACGTTGTTTAAAAGTAACGGTGGCAATACGGAAAACGGTACCCCATGTTGCTTTTACATATTCCCCCCCACATATGCCTGTCCCTGTTAGTGAACATCTCCCTGCTATAACATTTTATATACTTTATTTATGGATGGCCACAACCCCACAGTCTCATCATACACAGTACAATGACCACGACAGTCAGTTCTTCTCCATTCACAGCGCATCACTCATTCACACAGTATCAGTTTGTAGCCTCCTTTTTATTAACATGTTTATTGAGCTTATAAAAATATAATAAGTTATATAAACAGAATTACATAAAATATTCACAATTATGACTTCACGGGCTAAGGGCCTCAGACCTAGCCTGGGCGTTTACTAAATACCTTTAAGTACTGAGAATTGATGATAGTCTCCAGACGAAAATGGCAGCATGGAGTTCCAGCATTGGTCAGTGAGAAACGTGATGGTCTTGCCGATTCTGATCTCTACAGTGTAGGCAAAGCTCATTGAAGCAGACCCTTCCTGGATTTATTGCCAAATAAAGTAAATGACAAGGGATGAGCTCCCCTAAATCAGCAAGCTGGGAGTCAATGAAACAACACGGATGCTGTCTGCCCTCAAGCCTTATCTGATAGGTGAACTGAGGCCAGCCCA
>LOEQ01001405.1:354875-369903 GCA_001685075.1 Bramus lutescens
CGGCACATGCCTTTAATCACAGCAGCCAGGAAGCAGAAGCAGGCAAATTTCTATGAGTTCTAGGCCAGCCTGGATTACAAAGTGAGTTCTAGGACAGCCAGTGCTGTTACACAGAGAAGCTCTGTCTCGGCAAGGGGTGGGGGTTGGGAGTGGAGAGGAAGAATACAATAAAAACCTTTAAAAGAACTGGAGGACTTTGGTGTCTGGGGTCCACCCCATATTAACCACATTGGGATCTTGGGGAAGGCGGGTGGCTGGAGAGGCAGAGGTAGTATTAAGGTCTTCATGTGATTCCAATGGTCTGGGGAGCCAAGCCATGCTGTCCAGAGGGCCTCAGCCTTGGGTGTGTCTTATTACTGTGGCATTAAGAAGCACTCATGCCCAGGCTGCCAAGGAGCACCTGAGGGCACAGGCTTGAAGCTTCTACCCCACAGGATCCACTGGAGGGCTCTTCTTATGGTTGAAGCTCTAAATTAATCTGAAAGCCACAGTCCCATGGGTTTAGTCTTTCAAAACTAAGACATTCTTTGGAACAGACAAGAGCTTCGGGGGTGCGGGAATGTAACTCCCAGACCATATTCTTCTGGGCAGCTAACAGCACCCACCATGCCAAGCTTGATTAAGTAGGCTGACCAGGCATGTACTTATGGAGCCTTGCCATGTTTCTGAAGGCAGCCAAGAAGAATTCTTGGCCCTGGAGTTCCTGCTCAGTGGTTACTTCTGGCCAAACAGAACATCTAACCAGCCTGTTCCAGCTCAGGGCCTACACTTCTCCCTCATGGGACAGGAGTGGCAGGCAGTTTATGACCTTCTCCAGGCAAACAGTTCAACCAGACCAGGGTGTGTGGAGGGATGCCAGCAAGGCGGGAGGCAGGAAAGTCCCCTGACATCAGCAGTGAGGGGTTTATTTCCAGGGTGAAGAGAAGTTAATTTGGGGCTTGGGTTTTGTAGCATCTAGGAGGATTACAGACTGGACTGTCTATGGTTCTCACTCTCCTGCTTCTCATTTGCCCACTGCAGGCTGTTTGACCTAACATGGCTACTCTGGGAGGAGGGAAGAGCCCTCCAAGGCCAGTCTAGTGTGCCTTGTGAAACAGCTTCAAGGCACAGCCACAACCTGCATGGTGATGCTGCTGTCAATGACAGGAAACACTGGCTCCGTAGTACATCTACTGATGCCCCGACCATTTTAGCTTGTGACGGTATATGCGATATTGATGCAGGGACAAATCTCACGCCCATGTGTTTCTTAGACTGCGTCCTCATCGGCACTGACTACCAAGTGGCATCAGTCACTTCCTTGATGACAATACCCATGTGGACACAAGCACAGTGGCATTGCACCTGCATGCATGCTGGGAGTCTCTTGTCCTGTGACAAAAGCATTATGGGATGCTTTAGCCTAAGCCAGGAACCAGATTCCCTTTCCTCCCACATCACAAGTCGGTTCACTTGGCCATTCTGGTGGGGGCCTGACCACCTCCATCAGATGTGGATGACTGTCCCCAGTTCTTCATACAGGGGTCTGGCACTGGGGGCTATTATCTCAGGGAAGTGTGCCCTGGATGGTTTTTTCGTCTTTTGCTTGTTTAAGATAGATTCTCAGCATGTAGCCCTAGCAGGCCTGGAACTGCTATGTAGCCCAGGCTGGCCTCAAATTCACAGAGATCCGCCTGCCTCTGCCTCTTAAGTACTGGGATTAAAGAATGATTCTCTAGCCCTTACCTTCAACAACACCACACACATTGGCATATACATCCAATATCTTCTTCCTTCGGCTTTGAATCTATAAAGAACAACGAAGAAAATGCTCGTTTTTAGAAAGGGGAAAGACGGTAGCAAAGCCTCAAGTCTTCCCTTTGCACTGGCTTGGCCCTGATAACTAGGCATATTTGCTGTGCCAAGGTCTTAGGTGGAAGCTGCCCAAACATATCAGAAGGAAGAATGTCCCTAGGGTTTCCATGTAGATATCCTCTGTGCACAACAGGGGTGCTGCTTGGGTTTAAAGGGATACCAGTGTTAGAGCTGTCATCATTGTGTTTATAAGGTTGACAATGACGACCCTAGTTGGCCACCATGGCAGCCATGCATGCAGTGGCTAACAGAACTATGGAATACTCTCTTCACCAGGGCAGGGAGCTCAGGGCTAAGAAAGGCAATGAGTGGCCCTGGGTGAAAAGACCAGGCCTGTGGCAGGCAGCATGGTCTCTAGGTTCTTTTAGCGAGATCACTGTGCCTAGAGTGAAGTATCCTGCAGGACCAGGCCAGATCCAGGGTCCCTGCAGGAGCTTTCTCTACTACCAACAATGTTGCCACATGGTTTGGCTGGGCTGCCTGAGGCACAGCCGCAAGCAGGAATATATGCCAGAGCCTGAGAGCACACCCTATGTCACAGGCATTCCAAAGTAGCTTGCTTTAATAAAAACCCTCGGGACAATTTGTACAAGTGAGTCTATTGCTATATAAGAGCAGTATCTGTGTGTCTGTGTGCATGCATGCACATGTGTTTACATATATAACATCATTTCTTGTTTTTAGAACCTTTAAGGATATCAAAATCTGTGGTCGCTCAAGACTATGATGTAAAATGTCTATTTGCAATATAAATAGTATTTTAAAAAATCTGTTGCTTTGGTTTTTGTCCTAGCTGGGACCTTTGGGAGAAACGGCATCCTAAGGAACTTATTCAACATGAGGGATCCTATCTGATGGCTGTAAATTACTGCACCAGTGTCCCCTGGACCATCCACCAGAGCCTCACCCCAGCAGACTTGTTACTGGCTGCAGCCTTCTCCCTGGCCAGGTGAACTAGCGACAGCAGGCATAGCTCTGGGGACCCCTGCTTGTCCGGGGCAGGCTCCTCATCGCTGTCCACACTGCGACTCAGCAACTGCTCATTCTCAGAGGAGGCATCATTCTCACTGTGGAGACAAGCGGGACACCTGTTAGCGGAATCTGGGAAGCTGAGGCCCAGATGAGCTGCCTTGCACCGATCTTGTTTTCCAGGTATGGAGAGCATTGCACAATGTCTTGTTCCTTAAGCATTTCCTGCATCTCCTGAGCTCTAGGTAAGGGGACACGAGGTGAGAAAGGGACATCCTGTTCCCTGACGAACAAGCAATTCTGGTACAGTGTGGCCTGTAGATGTTTGCATGGGGTCCCAAGAAGCAGTGGGTTCTGAGAGGCTGCGGACACCATTGAGGGCTGCACCTGACATCTCTCCACACTGCCTGACACCATGGACTCTTGGTGAACCTTCATTGAGTATGTTCTAGATTCCAATATTAACCCCAACAAGACAACTGTGGGTCTTCACGTTAAGTCTTGAGGTTAGATGGCTGGAACCCAATCCATGCAGGGTTTCTAGAATAATCAGAAACGTATAGAAAAGGTGCACCTTAATGTCAAGGAAAGCCCTCTTGACTAGTGGCCTGGCCTTAGATGTGTGCCTTGTGGGAGCTACCAAGAGCCCAGAGGGTGGACAGGTGGGTGACAGCATGCATCTAGGCTCATGTGTTTGCACCCTGCTCACTGTTCAGGTCACACAGGACCTGGCACCCGTGGGTTAGCGTTTAGGCCCCCAAACCGTTCAAAATAAAAGCAAAACAGTGTTCTTCCTGCAAAGCAGTTTGCTTACTTCCTTGGTTTAGCTAAAGACCTTTAGGAAAAGCTACACATTATATCTGAGTGTTACTGCTAGCTGTGAAGACCATATGCAAACACAGCCCTGGAGTCAGAATAAAGGAAAAAGGAAAGAAAAGAAAAAAATACAAGCCATTATGAAGCCATCTAATAGAGTCACGTTGTCATTCTGCTTGAGGGCCTATGAGGGAGGTGGCTGGCCCATCCCCTTCACAAACTCTGGCAAGCAAATGGAAATGCATGATGAGATCTTCACAGATTACCTCATGGCATTTCCACAGATCACCACATAGCTCCCAAGTCCCACTTCCAAGACCCAAAAGCTGTTTGTAGGGACAAGAAGACTCATAACCTTGTCTTTAAAGCAAAAACTTAATATTTATACATGCAAAGAGTATATATTTTCCCACATATAGTCCTGCCAACTGTTCCCTCAGAAGAAACTCAAGCCATGGGGCACATCCTTGCTTGTTCACCATCCCCTTTATGCCACTTTTAGGAACAAAAAGACCTGGAAGGGACAAGCTGGGACCAAACGGGGTCACACCATACTCGGAGCCCTGTCTCAGCCTTGGCACTGTGTATAGCACATAGGACAGGCCTGGACCACAACTTCCCAGAGTCTGAACAATGACCAGTAGGAACTAAGCCCTCTCCAAGGCCTTGAGTAGTTTCACACCTATGAACTCCATTTATGGTGCAGAGTTGCCTGTGTTGGGGGTCTTGAGAGCACTAGAGTTTTCCAGATGGGTTAATTTACTAGGCTGGGCTTCCTTGGTGCCTGAAGTTTGTCCAGGCTGAGGAGTACTTATTCTCCAGTAGAAAAGATAAACATTCTTGTGTCATGGGAAGATCCTGTCTTGGGTCAGGAGGGGAGGGTTCGGCACTCTGCTCTTTGGGCGATTGCCTTGGCAAGGCTTAGGAACTCTGCGCCCTAGCTACAAAGATTGGCATTGGGTGGATGGGGTCCTTCCCACCTTTGTCTGTAAAGCTGCGGTGCAGGTTCCATCAGAAAGGGGTTTTCAGGCTGCCTTGCTGGGAGCCAGAGCTGAAGAATTGGAAGGACCAAGTTCAAATGACTATGGGGACAATAGGGAATGACTTCTCTCTTAGTTGATTTTAAAGTGAAGGGGGTTCTATGACCCAGTGTTTGGTAAATGTGCTAAAATACTATCAATCAGGTAAATATCTCCCCCAGAGGGTGTTTACACCAGGTCTTAATAGATGGTTGACAGCCTGGACTTTGGTTCCAGTTTTCTTGATCCCTAGTGCGTGATTTTGGTCCAGTTATGGAAGTGGAGATGACATCAACCTGTTTGTCTTGGGATGCGGCAAGGCTAGTATTGGGCCTGGTGCAGGTGCTGTTGGCTTTAAGACATTTTAAGCATTGCTGGCAGCTGTGAGACCTGACCAGGGTGTGTGTATCCTGGGATTCATGCCTTTCCTCAGAGAAGGATGGAGGGCCCAGGCATCTGGGAGATTGGGGGTAGGGAGAGTGGGCAAACGGAGAGCAGATGTTACACCGTCCCCAGCATACACCAGCTGCTGGAGTTAGTGAGGAAACAGAAATTAAGTGCTAGTTTAGATTGCTCCCTTCTGTTGGAACACTCATCTCCCACATCCTTAGGCTAGCCTCAGGCCAGGCACCAGCTAGCTACCCTGTTCCCTCACTGATACAGCTCGCCTGCCTGCTCCAGGATTTAGAAGGACCCAGCTGGTAGTTCAGTCCTGGAAACCGGGGCTGTTCCATCCAGCAGCGACTGCAGGCAAGTCCCTGTTCTACGTACCTCTTGGGGGTCTTGGTGGGTGTAGCTGTCAACTTCTGGAATTCGCCATTCTCGGGGAAGGTCACCACACTGTCTGTAGGAATGGAAGTTGAGGGGGAATGAGAGTTAGCATGTGGCCCCGAACTGGGATCTCCCTTCTTATTTCCTTTTCAGTAGACATCCCTGGTGACTAGTTCCCCACCTGGGGACAGAACAAGTGGGCACTCGCCACCCTGCTCAAAGGGTCCTGAAATCAGAGGTGGAGAGGCTGGGCTGTCAAGCCGGAGGACAAAGGTGGACATACTCCACCTTCATGCTCCATATTGTTGATGGGGCAGCGTGGGCTGTGTGTACAAACCTGGGGCCTCCTTTTTCTCCTCGTGTGTGCTAACTGGGGCTTCTGGGCTTTTTCCTGGGGGGCTGCTACAGCAGGCTGCTCAAAGAGAGAGGAGAAGGTTGGCATGAGCCCCCCTGGTTCTCTCAGGGAAGGTGGCGGAGTGTTGGGATGGGGGAAGGGCGCAGGGTGTCACCTGGAGCTGAAGGCTTAGTCTTCATGATGTAGAACATGATGATTAGAACGATGGCAATGGCCATGATGAAGATGGTTGACATGGCCATAATCAGGGCGGTGGCCAGGTGTCCCTGGCCCGAGAGTTCTGCTGGATCAGGAAGAGGAGGAGAAATGCTTTTGAAGGTCCCTCCCCCAAGCCACAGCACACACACCCCCAGAAGACCCGGTCATAGGAATGCTTCCAGGGATCACACTTGGCCCAAGGACCTGGCCCTCAAAGTTTGCTTTGGCTACTAGGCAGCTCCCACATTGTCAAGCAGGCTCTTGTGTGTTGGACTGGGAAGACTAGGAGACAAAACCAAAAAGCCATCCCTGAGGTGCTTACTCTTGGCTTTCCTACTCCGAGATCCCGAGAGAAAGGTAGCAGTGGGGTGAGAGGCCCATGAACAAGCGTCTGGAGACAGTATAGTTCAGGTTTAGGTGCTCCCAAGCAATAGGCCACTCCTCGGGCTAGAGATCGGATACCTGGCTTGGTTTTACTTGGCACCTTGTCCTCAGAGTCCCAGCAAGAGCCCCAGGGAAGCAAGGGTTGAACTGACCCGACAACTCCTGCTGTTTCCACTTCTGCCTGGCTGCTCCTTACTCCTGGAGCTATTTGCTTGGTTCCCTAACTGCAGCTTTGGTATGTGGACTATCCAAAACTTTCCTCCAACTCTCCAAAATAACCAAACAGGACACCTGGTTGCCATGAAGCAAGATCCAAATGACCTGTCACCCAGAAAGGCAGCGGCAGGCATTTGGTACCCTGGACCGTTTGAAGGAGGTACAGAGCTGAGAGTCTATTGAGGGTATTCAGCCTCCTAATGTCATTGGGTTCATCCATAACACTGCCAGATGTGGGAGATGGGTGATGTGTATGTCCTATTATTCGTGTTTGCATGCTTTTCTCAGGTGCTGGGGGATGCAAGATGGCCCTGAGCGGGAGCATGCGATTCCATCATATCAGAGAAGTGACGGGGAGGGCTCCATGCTCATTGCTGACAGATGTCCCCTCTCCCTCCTTACCCCTCCTCGCCCCCTCTTAGCTGAGTTTCAAAGGACCCCCCAGCTGGGCACCCTCCTCACCTTTGTGAGCATGCTGGAAGGGGGACAAGGTGCTGCCCCCAGAAGTGCTGGAGGAGTGAGCAGAAACCCCAGAGGTGGCTCCCACACCTGCAAGGAGAACATAAAACCTCAGAGATCTGACAAAGCACCACATTCAAAGGCTGGAAAATAAGATTCCGCAGTGCAGTGAAGTGAACCAACCTGGGCTTCTGGGCTGTACTGCAGGGGTGGGGCCAAGAGCACGTATTTCATTTCCTAGTGCGTTTAACGTTCCCCAAGGCGTGTTCTAACATCTTAGAAATTCTGTTTTTTAAATGTGTGTGTATGTATATGTATGTATATGTACCTGTGTATGTGTATATGTGTATATATGTGTGTATAAGTATGTGTGTATGTATGTATGTGTGTGTGTGTGTGCTGTGGGACTTCTGTAAGGAGTAAGTAGGGGCAGCAGTCTAACAGAGGGTTCTGGAAGAAACTCAGGCCTGCTGTGTATGAAGCCTCCTGCCATCTGTCTTGTGCCAGCCCAGGAGCAGGAACACAGTCACACAGCAAGGAATGCGTGGCCGAGTTATGAGTATACACCCTGTGGAGAGAGGCCAGGCGCCTCTGTCCTGGGCCTTGTACCTACTTCAACAAATAGAGAGATGGAAGACGAACAGCGTGGACGTGCCAGAGGGCATCACGGGCCGAGGGCAGGTTGGAGGTGGATTTCTGTGCATCAGAGAGGTGAGAAGGTATTCAGAGGGTAGCTTGGCCCTCAGCATTAGACAGAAATAGAACTGTGGTGTGGGCCAGGAGGATAGTCACTTGCCCAGGGAGGGTGAGATGTCTCTTTAACTTTCTGGAGGAAGACTGGAAGCCTTTCTGTGACCTTCAGGTTCCAAACTTAATGTTCTACTATTAAAGCTTATCTTTAGGGATAACTATTAGGGAGGAATGGGCGAGGGAGTCCTCAGTGGTGGTCCTGTCTACATAGCTACGTTCACTGCACACCTATCAAATGACAGACATTAGGGCTGTACCCCTTCCTGCTCACAGACCCCCACCAAGTTTTTTTACAGGCTGGCAGCTGCTCCAGCCAAAAAGGCAAGCTCCAGGGTCTTGCCATTTGTACTGTGCTGGGAAACAGCCATCACATGTCATCAGGAGGACGGTCCTGACCCAGCTTTGAATAGAACCTAATTGCCTTTCTCTAAAGCAAATAGAACATTGAAAAGAAACTGATCTGATGGTTTGGTTAGGGGCTCAGGTGAGCTTAAGATATATGGGCAGAAGAAGAAAAAAAAAGCCACGGGCTGTATTTGTGGACGCAAGCAATCTTTTTGTCCCTTCTTTCCCTTCTTGCTAGAACTTGTCGACCAGGGCAGTAACAGGGCTGGGGACGGGGTGCAAAAACACCCAGGTCTCTATGGTCTAGAAAGAAACAATGGAGGTAGCGTAGTTAGTACAGACTTATGAAATGCCCCTGTACCCGAGAGGGTTGGATATATGACATCGCCAAACATTGGTACAGGCTGCTACTTGTTACGGACATCTTCCAGAGCCATAGATGCTACCTGCTTGGGCCAGCTATGCCTTGCTGGACAGTCCCCAAACTGAACTCCAGTTGGCATTAGCGGAGCATCCAGATTGTACAGGCTATAGGGGTTGCCAGGAACTCCCCAGCCAAAGGATGCTGTGCTGAGTACATCTGAGAAGGGGGAAGTGGGGATGAGGATGAGGTATGGCAGGAAGGTAGACCTCGTCTCTAAGCCAGGGACTGGAGCCAAACACCTGCAACCACCCTTCAAGTGAGCCCTTCGGGTCCTCATGGCCTCCGCCCTACCCTTCCTATGTGATGAACCTCAGGGCACTTACAGACTCTTCAGGGAGGCAGATACTTCCCTCTGGGATCCTGCAGCAGACCCTGGGGCCTATGTGTACAGAAGGAGCAGAATTACACAAATTCAGCCAGGCCCATAGGCCGTGCAGGTCCTGAAGGGCTGCAACCCATGGCTTGATGACAGGCTTCTCAGGGTCAGAGCTGGTGAGAGAATGGAGCTGCTCTTTCAGCAGAGAGAGAGCGGAGGGGACCCAGAGCAACTGAATGCAAGGGCATGTGGTTCAGACGTTCTGAGTGACAGCTCTGTTTCAGGCAGGCGAAAGAAATGTACTCTGTGGAGATCAGGTGAAATCAAATTCAATAGGACCTGTTCCTGAGCACAGCAGTGACACAAAAAACCCCACCTGCCTCTTATTTGGTCTCTTTTGCCCTCAATTCAGTGCCTTCTGCCTTCCAGGTGAAGGAGGCCTGAGAAAAGCAGAGCAAACTCTAGCTGTGAACATCCCTAGGCAGCCAGGCCGACCTCATACAGGTCTTTTCAAGCCCCTCGACATTGTGACATATCACCGTCATAGAGAGCGCTGGGACAGCGCAGGCCCCAAAGGACCCCCTAGAAGCCGCAGTGAGTGTGGCTCGCTAATGGGCAGGAGGGTAACTGCAGGCCTTAGGAGGCAAACTCAGGTCCCTGGCTCCCTGGCAATCACTTCGGGATGCTTCTGTTCTTTCTTAGAGTGGTTGGAAAAAATCCCCAGAGGAAACAAACACCTGCTCTCTATTATCCTGAATCCTTGAAGAACACATACCAGAATTACAGACATTAATCTTAGGAACACCCTGTATCATGCTGAATAAACCATGTGTGATGTATGTTTGGGCAAAACTCACGGGGAAGGAGAGGGAGCCACAGAGAATTGGGTGATTGCTGCTCTTCACTGCATACCATCATCATCATGGCTCTATAAACTATCCCCGCTTACAAGGTACTTGGGGGCGGGGCCTAGAAGATGCCTTAGCATCTGCATTGCCCATCATGGAGGCACAGCCATGGTTCAAGTCCCCCCAGCAGCATGCTAGGACCCCTGCATGCATATTCTCCTGTACCAGGCTGTACTCTGGTCTGATGTAGATTGACTCTGCACTATCAAAATGTTTTGCAGCTAGGAATATCCCACCCTACCCTGCTCCCTCACTTGGCCATTTGCTCCTCCATATCAATCTGTTTGGCTTGTTTGCTTCCATGGGACCCTGGCTTTGATATGAGCAAGGTGAAATGTCTGATAAAAGCTGGTAAAAACTGATCCAGATAATGGGCAGATATTTTCACTTGCCGTCTATGAATAGGCAAGGCGGTAGGGACAGGTGTGCCTAGTTCACCGTAAATTCTCAGGCTGGCTGCAGGAGCTCAGCTCACCTTCCTCGGGGACTTAGTGAGCTGTAAGCGCAAGGCTTAGTGGGGTTATAGCTCTGCTCAAAGAGATGATGGTATATACGGGCCTTTGAAGTTGTTAATCCACACATTTATAGAAGTGCCAGTATGCATTAAGGGCTGCCTGCCATTCTCTACAGAGTGTAAACAGTTTGGATTTTAAAGAGTGATTTGGTTCTTAGGGTTGTCAAGGAGGTACCCCACAACCCTGGCATTGGCTGCACACTCTGGCAGTGGATCCTTGAGCCATGGGTGGGGTCATTGGTTCCTCACCAGCTGCTAGAAAGGAGAGGACTGGTTTGCCAGGAACACTATCTTTGCTTCTACTCAGGCCTGCTTTGGAAGACCCTGCCTCTTACCAGGTCCTTGGTGCTATGTGGCATGTTCTGGTGTGAACAGTGCTATATGGCATGTTCTGGTGTATACAGTGCTATGTGGCCTGTTCTGGTGTGAACGGTGGTATGTGGCGTGTTCTGGTGTGTACAGTGTTATGTGGCATGTTCTGGTGTGAATAGTGCTGTGTGGCGTGTTCTGGTATGAATAGTGCTATGTGGCGTGTTCTGGTGTGAATAGTGGTATGTGGCATGTTCTGGTGTGGATAGTACTTTACAGAAGTGACTGGGTCCATGCTCCTGGAGGTCAGGGTTTCCTGTTTATGTTCTAAGGCTCACATGAGGGAGTCATGTGTGCCAAACAGAATCCACTACAGTGCTCTAAGCCACAGCCTAGGTGTCCCTCCCATAAGAGACCACTCTATTCTTGACTAAACTCAAGGGACTTAGCTACTGACAGGTGATTAAACACACACACACACACACACACACACACACACACTCACACAGATAGATGATAGATCAATAGATGGTAGATAGAGGTGACGAGGCTGGTCCTGCCACAACACAGTGCTTCTATTGCATTGTGTCCTTGTCATTCTAACTACTCTGTCCCAGACATGGAAGTGCAGGGCCACTGTCGTGTGGCTGAGCCTGCTGCCCACTCTGCTGGGTGGGTTACCTCACTAGCCCCATGGTTGGTATCTCCCCACACACTGTCCATACAGTCCCACCTGTCCTCACAGAGATCATGTGACACAGATCTTAGAGGAAACAGAGGTACAGATAATGAGATCACTTTTCTTTGGGGTGGGAATTCACATGGAAGCCAAGCAGGATGCACACCTTTCTCCATCCCTGAGAGTCTTCCTCTAAACTCTGACCAATTGTCCTTACAGCACAGGCCCCTCAACTTAGCAGTCCGGGGTATCTGCATTCTCAGGACAGTGTGGGTGAAAGGAAATTATAGACAGAGCTCCTTGCTCAAGTACATCTTTCTCCTTGGTTTACTGAGAAAACAAACCAAAGGGCTTTCGTGCGCCTTTGGTCTAACTTGGATTTACCAGTGTACCATGGCAGCAGGTGGCAAAAGAGGCCAAGGCCTGAAGCTCTCCCAGTGAGATGTTCCTGCCCGGAGGGCAGGGGGCTTTGCTGCAAGGCCTTGGGAAGAGATTGCTGGGTGCCAATTTAGGTAAGGCTGCCAGCTGTATCTTGTTTTGTGTTTCTAGATTCAATGTACACATTCTGTTACCCCAGTGTGTATGGGTATTGTCTCAATTACACGGCAGAGAAATCAGAAACTAAAGCGACTCCAAGGATCCCATGGTCGCCATGCTTTGATGGAGATGATGGTCAGCCTGGAGGCAGGGCTGACCTGGGACCCAGCATCTCGGCCATTTAGGAACAGGAACATTTAATTCTACTTCATAAGTAAATGCGTGTCACTTTCTCATTCCTCCTGAGGGCCTTTGATGGTCTGTGTCACAGCAACACAGAAGCACTCTTATGACATGCTTATGGGAGCCCTTGGTGAGCCTTAATCCACCCTGGTGTGTGAAAGTCTGTGTGGTGGATGTTGCCACAGCCCAGCAGGGACAGAGACAGCTCCATGAGGCTGGATAAATACTCTAACAAAGGCAGAAAGGGTCTGGAGCTGGGGCCTTTAACCTATGCCCAAATGTCATACTTAATGAAAATGTTGGGGACCACCCAGACCCCCTGCGTCAGAGGCAAACCTCGAAACATGCACTATTATCTCAAGCAGTTCTAACACTAAGGGTCGAACTCCTCTGCCCAGTGCTCAGAGAAGCAGCCAGTTCTTTGAGAATGCCAGAGCAGGCTCAGTCACGTGGGGGTAAGGAGTGGTGGGCACCCCCGTCTTTCCCGCAGAGGAGACCCTCATGCTGGCTGTCCTGCTCCTGGCTATCTGCCCTCTCTTACTCTCCTCGGCATGTAGCTGCATCACCAGGTAGGTGCCTCAGGGTCCTTGACTCAGAGTACCAAGAATGACAACTTGGTTCAGCAAGGCCCAGCAAACCCACCCTTCAGGAAGGGGTGCAGCCTAGGCCACCAGCCAGGGATGTCAAGATCCCAACAAAGATGAGGTTTGGCCAAGTCCCTGGCTTTCCTGGGGCGGGGCTGTGGACAACAATACTGAGCGTATGGGTCTCCTAATTTTACGGGGCCATCTTTACTGGTAGTCTTTCCAGTCACAATGCATCTTGGGTAACACAGTCTCCAGACTGAGGCCAGGATAGAGAAGGACAGAGTGGAGCTGTCCTATGTTCTGAGGAAGGCTCTGACCAGTCTATCACATCTGTCATTGACAAGTTCTAGGCTGGGAAACAGATGCCTGGAGATTGGCTTGAAAGGACTCCAGTGGGAGTTGGACTGGCCCCAGAGCCAAGGCTGGGGTATAGAAACCTACAATGAAGCCTTCCTGGGATGGAGCTGTCAGTTAAGTAATTAAGGACTAGAGGGATGGAAGGGAATTCTGTGGTTTTTTTTTTGTTGTTGTTGTTGTTGCTTAACCCCTAGGAGTCAGGGACTTTGCTTTCCCTAGGTTGGATGCACATGGTTAGTTAGCTTTTCTGGCTGGCCAAGGCAATTAGGGAAGGGCGCACATCTGTGTGAGGTCCCCAAGGAGAGCTGCTTTCCTCCCAGGTTCCGCAGACTAAGAATCTTTTCTCATAGGCGGTGCAGTGCTGATGTCTTCCACTCAGGTGAGAACCTCGGCGCAGAGTTATCTGGCATTTAATCCACGGAGATGGCTTCACCACAGGTCAGGCTGGCAGCCAGGAGCCCCAGGGCCTCCTCCAATTTGTAAATGAATTAGCATATGACAGGTAGGAAGTTCAGTTTTAAACACATGCAAATCTATTCCAATTGCTAAACTATTTGGAATACAGAGAAGGGCCTGGTCCTCTGAGTCCCCCAAAGCCTAGCATCCCTGCCTCTAGACATCTTCCTTTCCTATCACCTGGCCTTTTAAGGATGAAGCCCCTATTACACTCTCCCTGAAAGTACTATCGTGACCTGAGGGTTCCAGGCAACTGCTTCCCTTCCTATGGAGCATGGGTAGATGAGGCTAGCCTCCGTCCAGCCTTCCTTCATCCAGCCTCCATCCAGCCAGTATGACAGGGTCTCCAAACACATTTTTAGTAGGTTTGATGTTCGGATGCAGGTTAAGGGCCCCAACTTCAGAACATATAGACATTTAATAGATCATGTCTCAAAATCCAAGAAACCATACATTCC
This sequence comes from Bramus lutescens, assembly GCA_001685075.1. Taxonomy (NCBI): domain Eukaryota; kingdom Metazoa; phylum Chordata; class Mammalia; order Rodentia; family Cricetidae; genus Bramus; species Bramus lutescens. Next base: position 368,740 of record LOEQ01001405.1, read on the forward strand.
AGTGCTCTGAAATGGGGGAGGACCCTTCTCCATAAAGGGAAGAGCGATCCTTCAGAGACCAGGAAAGCAGCAGCCCATGGAGGATGATAATCTCACGAGGCTGATAGCTGTAATTTTTGGAAGCTATTTCAATTCTTGATCGCTTACGGATATTTCTACATTTCCCATGGCCTCATGTGATTTTATATATACAGGAGAATGTAAAATTGTCTAGCACTTTACAGTTCTTTCCAAATACCTTTGTATCTGCAGTCTCTTTAACTTTCCTAATGGTCACATAAGCTCAGTAGATCAGATCTTGGGACCTCTCTCTTCATGACAGAAGGGACAACCAAGTGACTCCTTAGAGGAGCTGCTGGCCGACCTGCATGATGGCCTTAATATCTGTTTATACCTTTGTCGTGTTGGTCTTTTAAGAAAGATTTTATTTTTATTAATTTGTGTGTGTGTGTGTGTGTGTGTGTGTGTGTGTGTGTGTGTATTAGGTGCCCTCAGAGGTCAGGAGAAGGTATCAGATCCCCTGAGCTGGATGGTTGTTAGCCCTGAGCTGGATGGTTGTTAGCCCTGAGCTGGATGGTTGTTAGCCCCTGAGCTTGGATGGTTGTTAGCCCTGAGCTGGATGGTTGTTAGCCCCTGAGCTGGGTGGTTGTTAGCCCTGAGCTGGATGGTTGTTAGCCCTGAGCTGGATGGCTGTTAGTCCCTGAGCTGAGTGCTGGGAACTGAACTGCAATCCTCTCTGCAAGAGAAACAAATGCTGCTGCCGGCCAAGTCTCCATGTCCAGCCTCTTCTGTGCTAATCTTATCTAGGTGATGGGCCTGGCTTCATTCTATACCAGTAGTAAAGGACCTCAGTGCCAGGCAAATGGTGCCCTGTGGTGATGGACTTTGTGATGGTCTGTCTTGTCCCTTTAAGAGACAAGCCCCGCCCACTCCCCTCCCCCCACCACTGAGGCAGGCCTTCCAGTTTGAGCCCTTTCCTTTTCCATCTCCCAAAGAGGTAGCTGCTGCCGTGGCTCCTCCCCCCTCTGGTTCTCTCTCTCTCTTTCTCCCTCTCTCTGCCTCTCTGCTCTTCTCCCTTCTTCCCTTTCCCCTTCCCTCACCCACTAAATAAATATCCAACCTTACTGTGCATGATATGCCTTTCTGTCTGTCTGTCACCTGCCA
>LOEQ01001405.1:369912-385916 GCA_001685075.1 Bramus lutescens
CCTGGGACTGGCTGCCTTCGTGGCTGCGTGGTCTCAGGACCCAGTGCCTGCCACCACTCGGGGACCTGCAGTGTTTTACTTTTACCATTACAGACTGTTAGAATTATTTTTTAACATTCTCAGAGACTGGAACTTGTGCAGGACCTGACAGTCAGAGTCAATAATATCCCACAAGGTCACTCAGGACATAAGACTGTGATCCTACTGTGTGCTTGGCCTGTTTCTGCTTTAAAGAGAACAATGTAACAACTTTGCATGTCCTTACTATGTCTTGGACTTCCCGTGTAGTCAACATTTACAACCTAAGACAATGCACAGTGGTAATCTTCAATTTTGTACCCTTTCGTGCCCCGTCCCCAGGAGTAGTGCATGTGTGTATGTGTTTATGTAGGCTGTGGTAATAAATGCTGAAAACAACAAACAGGTTGAGGACAACCTTATAAAACATATCCACAGTCAATGCTGGCCACCACATGGGTATAGGCTGATGAGTCTGTGTACACTGACATTTTCGGTAGTGTGTGTTATGTGGGGGCAGCCGGGGTCACTGGGAGTCAGTGACATCACCCTTTGTAAAGCCCTGTCAAGGATTTCTGTCCCGTTTCCCTTGTCCCTTCCCCTCGTGGATCCCTTCCCGTTTTCTGGGCTGTTCAATACAAGAGAGAGCAAAGCCCTTTGTTAGGGACACACACAGTCCCACACAGGCACAGGGCAGACATTCACAAGATGGCCTTTGGGCAGGCACAGACTCAAACTCATACAACAGACCAACAGAAGATGATGGAAGGCATAGGGAGAGAAACAGAATTCTGATCCAGGCTTGCTCTTAGTAAGACCGCTCCAAGGGGAAGAACTTTGACTTCTTTTGTTTCATAATGCAACCTGCACACATTTGGGGCACCGTGAGACCATCGCAAATGCGGTTCAATGAGACAGTGGTATTGTGGAAGGGGGGACACTCACATTCCTTGGTGTTGGGAGGGGCCAAGAGGCAGGAGTAGCACACCATGCCATAGATGTTCCTCGGTCTGTTTTCCAGCATGTAGTAGCTGAGGAGACAAGATGAGACAGAGTAAAGGCAGGTGCGTGAGAGGAACCGCACAGACACAACCTGGATGTCACCAGGCCATGGCTGAAGCCGGGAATGAGGTAGCTTGGTTGGAATTGAGCGCCTGAGAGGCCAACAGCCCTCCCTGAGTTCCTTGGGGGATGTTTAGCATGTCCTGAAGTAGAACAGTCTTTTTCCAGTACTGGGATGATTTGGGGCCTGATGTCAAATGGCTTCCTCTCTTTGTTCCTTTCCTAAAGGGTCTGTTTAGTGTGTGTGTGTGTGTGTGTGTGTGTGTGTGTGTGTGTGTGTGATTAGTACCTCCCATAAAAGCTTTCAGCAGCAGTGCCTGTGTGCCACCACCTGGGGGCACTGGTGAGCTCCCAGTCCCTCTCCCCTCACACTGCCACCCTTCTCAGAGCCCATAGCCTGTTGGGGCTACTGACAAAATACCTGCTTGTCCCTGTGGCCCTTGGGACCCCTCAACTGCCTGTATGGGTGGCAATGCCAGAGACAGAATATAACTAAAGGGATCACACAGGTCAGTGCAGGTGGCCTTGAAGATGACCCAAAGAGGAACCAGGTCCTGACACCATTAGTGGCCCCGGGCCAAAGATACCTGCATATCTGTGGTCGCACTCAGAGTAAAGGGTGACTCACTCAGAGTGACACTTCCTCAAGTCCTTTTTCACCCAAGCAATGCCTCTGCTACTACCTACGCCCTGCCCTTTAAAGGATCCAGCCCTCAATAGTAGCCAATCCCCTCCCAGTAGCATCATGGGACTGGAATGGCTGGGAGGGGAATTCTTTTGACATTTTGGCTCATTTCTTGGTGTGAGCCATTATCATAAATGAACATTGTGTGGTGATCATGAGGCCATTGACCACATTGTGGGAAGTCTAATGAAATAAAGGGATCCTGTGTGTGGGCTGCATTGCTTCTCTTTCTGAGAACTCAGGAGATGAAAAGCCCTCTCGGCTGGTGGATCCACCTGCAGTCATTTCCCAACCTCTTTCTTATTAGCCCTCCTGATGACTGTGGGTGGTAAAGATGGGACAGGAGGGCGGGCTGGGAGACTCTGGACCCCGGCCCGCCTGAGCTTGGACCATTACCAGTAACATCAGGGTTGTAATTGCTTGCCCTTCCTCAACGCCTTTTATCTTCAGATCCCTGTGTATCTTGTAAACATTAATTAATCTATCTCAAAAACACCCTTCAGAGAAGCCACAACAGTTTAACTGTCAAGCCTTCTGGAAATAGCTCCCAAATGTGCCCTCTGATCCCCAAAGAAACCATCTTTGTCAGTTAAGCAAGGAGCCTCATAGGGACCAATGGTGGAGTGTGATTATTAATCACTCCGCAGGGGCAGGTGGCCTCAAGGTGCTCGGGTCAGTTCTGTTTTCAGCTGTGTGACAGCTGGCTCCCAGGCCACACCATTTTCTTCTCCTGTCCTGCTAAGACCGGGTGCCGGAGGCCAATGAGGATAAACCTCTANGGAGAATTGTTGGCAAATAGTGGCCAGATGAGGTAATGAGTGGCATTATATTTTGCTCGGCAGTTCCAAGTACTGAACTGGAGAAAAGCTCCAAAGGTATTTGGGGGTGTCACCCATCCCCCTTTTAAAGTGACAGAGCCACAGACTTGTCTGTTCTGGTTATGTTTGGATGTCGGGCTCCATCACAGGTAAGGCTCCAAAGTCACACACATAGAAGGGGTTAGGGACTACAGGGGCTTTAGGACCTGTTATACATTGAAGCCCTGGGTTTAGCAGGAAAGGGGGCTGCTGGATGGCCTGTCTGGGGTTCCCATCTGTGGTGAGGTAGCCTTTCTTTGGCATGCAGGTAGGCACTTTCTGCTATAGACTGACACCTCCCATCTGAGGGTCTCTCTCTGATTCTCACAGGGACTCCTGTTTCCAGCCCCACACTCCTGCCCGGGGCCCTGACTGCACACTTGACCAAGCCTTACAAAGTAACTTAATGAAGGGGCAGGCCTGAAAAACTGTAAAAGAAAAAAAATACTGTTTGTTTTCATCTTACGTGTATGAGTCTTTGGTTTGCACATTTTGTTTGTGTATCACATGGATGCCTGCTGTCATTGGAAGTCAGAAGAGGGTATCATATCCCCCAAAACTGGAGTTGCAGACAGTTTGCCATGGAGGTGCTGAGAGTCAAATCCAGCTTCTTTGGAAGGGCAGCCGGTGCTCCTAACTGCTGAGTCATAGCTCAAGGCCAACTATAAACATTTTAAAGATGGATTGGTTCTAGGAAACTCCTTAGAAGCTGCATGGCTCACCCAGCACACGTGTCAAATGCCTTGTTCTAGCATGTACTGCTGTAAGAATATTTAGTGTGTGTCTTGTTATGCATGTGTTCCTGTATGTATGTGCATGTTTGCATGTGGAACACTCTTCCTTGTGTGGGCAAACGTATGGAAACCAGAGGTCAATGTCTGGTACCTTAGCTGGTCTCTCACTGAGCCTGGAGCTCACTGATCCAACTAGGCTGGCTAGTTGGGACCCAGGTACCCTCCTAGCTCTGTGATCATGTCGCCATTTCTGACTTTTCTGTGGCTGTTGGCAATCTAAATTCAGATCTTCATGCCTGCACAGCAGGCACTGACAGAGCCATTCTTCCAGCCCAGAGACCATTTTTAAATGTTAGGTTTTTCTTTCAGGAGTAACCTAAACTAACCTTAAAGTTTGTACCTGTAGTTGTACATACGGCTAAACAAGAGTGGAGGATGCTAGACTCTCTTCTGCCCTCTGACAGCTTCTTCTGTCTGGAGTAAAGTGTTCATTCAGGCCCAGTTACTGTCAAGACCACATCTTTCTGCAAAGATGCAAGCCCTTACTCTTGATCCATATTTTGATTTTCTTCACAAATGCTCTTGGAGTTACTGTGAGGTTGTGTTCTGATAAGCTCATTGTGAGAGAAACTGTTAAATAGAAAATGCTTTCAGGATGCTCAGCCCCACACTGGCTGGTGGAGCTGCTTGCAGCGTGCTCAGAACACACACGTTTTGCCTATGACTGGGCTGCAGCATCTAGCACAAAGCCCACTTTGTAATAAAGCTCGTCTCATGCAGTGCTCTGGAAAGGAAAGGCAGTGACGCATGGGGGGGAGGGCTCACTATTAACTGAGTTAATCCGAATTGAAGTGATGTTTCTCTTTAATGACTAGGAACATCATAATGGAGAAACATGCTAAGCTGAGCCTTTGTCAGCCCAGGACAACCTCAATCAATATTCCCTCCTTCTACTGTTCTTCCTGGCCGAAGTTGTCTAGCTTGGGGCAAAATTCAGTTGAAACAAGGATTCAAGAGTCTTCTATTCAGACTGCCTTCCTCTGATTGTTTCTCCCAGCAGATTCCCCTTTCCTGGGACCTAGGCTTGCGGTGGAGGCTCTGGGTCATGAGATGTTCATGACCTGCAGCAATCTGTGCTCTACAGAGTCCTGTCTCCAGCCTGCCCATCCATGGGCTGCACTAAGCCTCCTGTGGAAAGGCGGTGGTTGGTGTAGAGCTGGCTGCAAGAGCTACCCACGGGTAGGGGATGGCAAAGCGAGGGTGGTTATGAAATCTAACCCCTTCCCTCCTGCCTTGTCCTTGCCGCCTCTCGTCTCCCACACAGAGCTTTCCCAACAGGAAAGCCCCATGAGCTGCTATTGTTTGGTGAGCGTCTGGGCCACATGTGTGTGCAGAACCGAAGAGTGGCAACCAGCACCTGCCAAACCACAGGGAGGGGAGAGGGCCAACCCGCAGCCTTAAAAAGACAAACACCAGGTAAATCTACATCCTGGCTCACAACCACAGGGGTTCACGGAGCTAACCGGTCCAGCCTGCCAAAAGGCCCCATAGTCCTCTGTGACAGTATGATAGCCTCATTTTGTTCTGTAAGTTTAGGGCGTGCAACAGGAAGTGGGGCCTGTCCATGTGGAGCCTGAGATCCAGAGAGAAGGGGAAGGAGTTCTAAGAGGGCCTTGGGGACTAGGGGTAAAGTGGAGGCTCTCTGTTCAGTGGCTTCAGGGTCAGGAATGACTGACTTGGCAGATAGATCTCACTGCAAGGCCAAGAGGGAACTGATGAGCCAATCTCCACATTTGTGGAGTGATACGCAGCACACTGGGATAGTGTGGACATGGGCCCCTCCCTCATTTACCGGGTGCTCTAGCCTCAATGTTGAAGGTAAAGTTACTGTTCCATGGAACAGAGAGAGAAGTACTTAAGACTTCAGAGCCCGAAATATGCTTCTGGAACCCATGCAACCCCACCCCAGTCTACATAATGGTCATCTGCCTGAAGTTTTCTAGAGGCAGCGGCTCACAACTATTATCAAATGTCCTCGGAGATTGGATACTTTCTGGTGAATATTGGGAGCAGGCAAATGGTCTTCATGGCTCTCAAGTCAGATCTCAAGTACCAGCTGGCATCTGCCTTTAATCAATGTGGCCACTGTAGGGTCCCAGGCTTGCCTGTTTTAGCTAGAAAGCCTCTTCTTCATGGCTCTAATGGACAATGATGCTGGCTGCATACACTCACATGGGACAGAGCAACTGCTTCCATGGACCACTGATTGTGGCACCGTCACAAGGCTTTCCTCTAGCCACTTGAGAGCCACATGTCTGGGTTAGGGAGATTCACCACACAGGGACCCATACTCCTTCACTCTGAAGTCGCCTTGGGGATGCCATATGCACAGCCCAAGCGATGCTCAGCACTTCCCTGGAGTGTTCCAGCTCTCCATCCGCCTGCCTGGGAGAGTTTGGTCTGGATGTCCCGCAGCACTGAGTTCTACACAACTGACCTCCACCTGTCTGTCCATCCCCACCAAATGCCTCTTCCCCCAGTGCCTCTGCCCTAGTACCCCTGCTCTCCATATTCTTGCTCCCTAGGTTCCAGGCTCATCACTGCTCAGCCATCTCCCTTGTTGCTATCAAAAGGATCCTTCTGACACTGAGTCCTGTCCGTCCTTCCCTGACTTGGCAGTCTGAGTGGGGACCGGCATCAGTTGGTACAAGCTGAAGGGTCAAGTCTTCAGCGCTGCTTGCTAGAACACCTCTATCTGGCTCTACCTGCCTCTAGCATCTCTGCATCTGGCATGAGCTTCTCACTGAGGCCATGGGAACCAAAGGACCAGAACTTCTCAGATGCTTGCTGCTTTCAGAGAAAATAAATAATACAAATATAAGTAATGCAGCTGTTACATGGCTGTAGACAGGGTTTGCACAGAGGTCCTTTCCCTCCTAAGGAAGCGTGATGGAATGTGTGTGCCTGACACAGAGGACCCCCAGACACTCTGTGTTTGTGTACCACACTTTTGAACCAAGAAAAAAGAATCTGAAGCCAATTAATAAATGAATCAAAAAGAAATTCTAAGAATTGTGTAAGCTGTTAGAGACTAATTCTGTCTACCATCAGATCTCACTGAGTTTTCCTCACTCAGGGGCAAACCCAGGGTCTACACCAACCAGTCCCCTCAATGGTGCTTATGCAGTTATGTGGGGATACAGCTATTCTGGTTCTGATGCCGTTCCTTTTGGGGGGAGTTCCACAACACAGTAACTACAGCAACCATGCGAGTAGAAAATTTACTTTTCCCTCATCCTTTGAAAGGGAATCGCCTACCACCCTCCCATTTCTACTTTCTGCTTTCTGCATGTCGAAGGATAAGGTTGCACGACGAGCTTCTGCGGTCTCATAGATTCACTTGACAAACACATTTGACTCACCCTTTGTGTCAGGGACCGGAGCATTGAATTACCTGACAAATATTTGGAGACCTGAGTCTGTGGCTCGGGAGGTGGCCCGAAGCTGAAGACAGAACCCTGGGAAACTGGGGTAGGAGTCTGTCACCAGCAGACGGACAGCTGGGAATGGGAACTGTGAAAGAATTGCTTCTATAATAAAACTGAACTCTCTCTCTTTTGCTCTCTCTCTCTCTCGCTCTCTCTCTCTCGCTCTTTCTCTCTTGCTCTCTGTGTGTGTGTAGGGGGGTGATGAAGAGTGAATTCACAGCTCACTGATGTTTATGCTGGAGGTGTCTTTCTGACGATTCTGTACCTCCTTCTCATAAGGTACTGCTCACCTCTGGCATTACCTGGACTCCCCCAACCCCACCCAGACCTGCTACATCATGGCCATCGGCACCATCACCGTCACGACCACCATCTCTGTCACCTCCTCCACCCCCATCTGTATCACCACCACTACCACTTCCATCCCCTCCCCCACCTCCCACCATGCTTTTTCTCTCCTTCAGCAGTCTTGCAAAACGTGATGTGTTGTGGCCACTAGGGGGAGGCAGCAGCAACAGCTGTGGCTTAGTCTTGATTGGGTGTCCAGATAGGAATTTTCTGATTCCGGGCAGAATTTGCTAATGCATTTTTATCAAGAAAGCAGAAAGATTTCTTAGCTTTTTGTCTGTCAGACCAGTTGTATTCTCACTTTGCTTTTGGAGGGGGAAGACCTATGTACCACCACTGTGTGGAAAGCGCAGACATCAGAGGACTCACACCTTTTACTCAGGTTTCCCAGAATGCCACAACCAGTACCTTCCTGTGAATGTTAGATTTTTCCCCCCTCCGAAATGCTTCCCATGTACTGTTTTATTGTGCTTGGCTGGTTTGTTTTACATAGGCAGTCAGGTTGTACTGATGCCTTCTTATCCGCCACACATACAGCACCTGAAGGCTGCCTGTCCCTGAGCAGTGACAGGACTCACTATCTTACCATTCCCAGGTGATGAAGGTGACGAAGGGTGGGAATGACACTTTGTGAAGGCCTGTTGTGCCTGTCGGGGTTCTGCTCACAGGGTCCTTACTCCTCCCCATTCAGAGGTCAGCCCAGCAGCACACTTACCCAGGGAGACACGGGCCACACTCAGCATCATTTTCTATGTCCCCCGGTGTCAGCACAGTGGCCCGGAAGAAGCCCTCACAATCCTTGTGGCGCCTGCATATCTGGTAACCTCCTTTGGAAAACTTCTCTGCAGGGCAAGGCACACAGCCGTAGTCATCGTCTTTGGTGCCATATCCGCAGGACTGGCCAGGGAGGCAGAGGATATGAGAATACAGCAAGAGACTACAGAGGCCTGCACAGTGACATGCTGGTGATGTCCACCCTTGGCTACCCATCCTACAGTAATTGTAAAGTCCTATCTTCCTCGGGTCTTTCTCTAAGCTTGCTCCTGTCCACCTTCTGATGGCTTAGTGACAGTGTCCAGCCTCAGATGAGGTCCTTTAAAGAGGTCCAGTGGCTTCCCGGAGTGTCCTTCACTAGAGGACAAACCCGGAAGCCTGAGTTTTCTCAGAACTCTGCAAGAACCCCAGATGCTGCTGCCCCTGACGTTTCTCTGGTGTTTCAAAGAGCATGCGAGCTTAGCTGTTGCACAGAATGGGAACCCAGAACTCAGAATGGATGTGCTATTCCCGGAGAGTGTTTCTGTTTGCTTCCAATTCAGACGATCAGCACAACAGGGCAGGACAGGACACTTTTGTTTTCTAAGAATTTAGAACCAGGCGGCGGTGGTGCACACCTTTAATCTCAGCACTTGGGAGGCAGAGGCAGGTGGATCTCTGTGACGTTGAGGCCGGCCTGGTCTACAGAACAAGTTCCAGGACAGCTAGGGCTGTTGCTCAGAGAAACCCTGTCTTGAAACCCAGCCCCCACCAAAAAAAAAAAAAAGAATTCAGAGTTCCTGATAAATATGCTGGAGGGTACAGTGGGCTCTGAAGCTCATACCACTCCACGCTGGTGAATGTACCTTGGTGACCTCTTGGTGACCTCAGTGACAGTTTAGGAGGATGGTGCTGTGAGTACACCCCTACCTCCCGAGAGCTCAGGGACATAGGCTGGTCTGCTGTGGGATGTCTTTCTATACGCTATGAATATGTGTTCCTCTCACTGGTTGATAAATAAAGCTGTTTAGGCCTATGACAAGGCAGGATAGAGCCAGGTGAGAAATCTAGGCAGAGATACAGGAGTAGGGCAGAGCTGGGAGACACCATCCAGCTGCCCAGGGAACAACATGCCAGCAGACAGTCATGCCACAGCCACATGGCAATACTTAAATGACTAGAAATGGGTTAATTTAGATGTAAAAGCTAGCTAGTAATAAGCCCGAGCCATAAGCCAAACGTTTATAATTAATATTAAGCCTCTGAATGGTTACTCAGGAACTGGTGGGTGGGAGAGAAACCTTCATTGCACTGGTTCTTACCATGTAGGGCTCCTCTCCCGGCCTGCAGGGAGGACATTGGTGACACAGCCCGGTAGTCTGGTTGTGATATTCATTCTCGCCACAGTTGGAGTCCTCTGCCTTGGCTGAGCACATCAGAGACACCTGCCACAGAAAAGGTATTTGGCCTCCACACCTCCTCAAGATGCAGTTGTTATGTGGGATCAGTCCCCAGAGAGCCCGACGTTGGCCACTCCTGTTCCCCCAACCCATCCACAGCCATCCTTACAATCACTTCCTTCTGATCCTGCTGTCCAGATTCATCCTCTTCCCACATCCAAGAGAAGCCTTGGATTCTCTTAAGGTCATGAAGAAGGCACCCTTTCTCTTGAATGTCTAGATATCTAGGTGCTACAGGGGCTGGTCCTTTGGTCTCATGGTGTCTCAATTCCCACTGCCAGGCAGGACTCAAGAGGGCAGGAACTTTCTGATCTTTTTGAGCTGTGGTCCATCACACAGACAACACATCACTGCTAAGCACTGAGAGACATTTCTATCTACAAGTCCCATGAAGCAAGTACCAGGAAAATGGTCCAGTTAGAACTAGGGATACCATCATCCTTATTCCCTCAGCCTCATTCTGACAGCTGGGTGGAGAAGGCTGGAGGAGCTCTGAAGCCGAGGTGCAGGAGGCTCAGGCAGTCTGAGGTGGGGCAGCTAGTGAAGGTTCTGGCTTGAGGGACTACCCCTTGCTCTGCAGGGGCTGAAGTAAGTGTGCAGTGGGAGAGGCACTCAGATCAACTTACCACCAGCACCGGGAGCCAGGACATCCACTTGCAGTCCCCCATGTGGGCCATGATCTCCTGGAAGTGTCCCTGAAAGACATACTGCATCAGCATCAGGTGGTCCAGCTGCCTTCATCTCCATTGCATCTCAGTGGATGAAGGTAACTCCCAGCAGACAGCATGGGGAATAGCACACCCCAAAGAATAGAGGTTATAGGCGGTGGTGGTGCACACCTTTAATCCCAGCACTCAGGAGGCAGAAGTAGGCAGATCTTGGGAGTTCGAGGCCAGCCTGGGCTACAAGAGCTAGTTCCAGTACAGGCTCCAAAGCTACACAGAGAAACCCTGTCTCAAANAAAAAAAGAATAGCCTATTCTCAATCTGTGGGTCACGACCCTTTTGGGGGTCGAATATCAGATATCCTACATACCGGATATTTACATTATGATTCATAGCAGTAACAAAATTACAGTTATGAAGTAGCAATGAAATAATTTTGGGGGTCACCACAATATGAGGAACTGTATTAAAGGGTCACAGCACTGGGAAGGTTAAGAACCAGCTAAGCTTCAGGCTTAGCTGATGAACCTGAAGGAAGCTCACATACCCTCTGCAGCATCACACTATGCCCTAGAAAGAACCCCTAGAGGGAAGGCTGAATAAATGGGGCCTGCTGTTAAGCCGGGGGTTGGCACAAGTCGGCCAGGCCAGGGAGGCCTGGAGCACTTGGACGTTCAGCATTTATGCCCTGATCCCAGCAGATTTTAGGTCCTGCTCAGTCTGGGTTCTAGAAGCAGAGTGTACATTTAGGAGAGAAACACCCAAGGTGTAAGCAGACAGAGAAGAGGCAGGAAGGGCCCATATCTGATGAGTTAGGAGCTGTTTCCTTCCTAAGCAGTCCTGTCCAATCTCCTGCCTCCTCATGGAGCAGAAATGTCCACACTGTTTAAGAAGGGTTGATGGGATTTAGGCAGGGTTCTGAGATTTTCTCTTTTTCATCACCACAATAAACAATGGAATTCTGGGCTGGGGGTATATCTCAGTGGTTAACTACCCCCTCCCATGCCTGCATGTGTGAACTCCTGGGTTTGGCTCTAGCCCTAGGACAAGAATATAGGTGTTTCAGTTCCACGCGGGGCTTAACTGCCCACGGTTGAGTGGACTTCATACAGAAGACCTCCCTGGCTGTGGCTGGGACACTGTCTGTAGGCACAAGAGTTGGGTCTTTGTGAGTGACACCTAGCCTTACAACAGAGACTGTGTTTGGCGGGAAGTAAAAGAGTTGAGGCAGCCATGGACCAAGGATGAGAGTGGATGGTTTAGCTCTACTCTGAACTTTACGACTAGAAAAAGACCCCAGGGCTATTTATTTCACTCTAGGGAGAAGTGTGTTCCCAAGGGCTGTCTGAAGATAGGCGTTCTGCAATAGTCTGGGGAAACCCGGCCAGGGTCACTGGCAAGGTCTTGAGGGACAGGGTCTGGATCGTCCATGGCCTCAGGTACCTCAAGTTTGCCCTTACTCATCACTGCTGTGTACTGGGTGGCCTGACAGAAATGGCAGGGCTTCTAGACTCTTTTGCACCTTGGTCCTGTAAGGCAAGATGAAAGTGCTCAGGTTGCCCTCAATTGTGAACTTATTGGGTGTTTTCCTTCTGGCAAAGAGCAAGCTGGGGCAGGCAGCAGGGGAGGCAGGGAGACCCAGCCTAGAGGNTCGAGCCCTAATGGGTGGGGTGGAGTTGAGGCAGTAGAGGCCAGAAAGGGAACTTCATCCTCACACACACATTCCTGCCTTAGGTCCAAAGCTCTGACCTTGCTTTGGGACAGTGGGTTTAGCTGGGATGCCTTTCCATCATGACTGTGGATAGGGCCAGAGGCTCTGGGTACTGGAGGCCTTCCAAGAGGCATATTAATGGTTTCTAATTTAATTGATGTCTAATTATAGCAGATTCTTGGGAGCTTCCCTGAAACACAAGAAAGTGCTAGGCCTCCACACTTTGGTGTTAGCCTAGAGCATTTATGGACAGCTCATTAAAGATGTGCCCAATAAAAGTAGGGTCAAAGGGAAAGCAAATAGACAAAGGTAAACAAAAGCTAAATGCATCTTTAGTGCTTTGCCCACACTTATCCTGGAAGGTGTAAGGTCTGGGTGGGAAAGGGTGGTCTTGTGGTCAGTGCTCTCCTGAACCTCAGGAGTACAGACGGACATCAGCCCAGCTGGGAGGAAATGGGGCTCAGCTGCGACCTCAAACCACTTTGGGGAGCCCCAGTTCCCCACACTGATAGAGGTGCAAGAGCTAGGAGCCAAGAAAGCTGCCTTCAACCTGGGAGGATCATGACTGGGTTGCTGATGGTAACTGCATCTCTTCCCATCTACCTGCAAGCAAGGCTGATGCTTAACTTGCATAACTGGTCAGTTGACCAATGACCCAGACCAGGGTCCTGCAAAACTGCACCCACTGGTAAATAAATCGCCAGTCCTCATCAGGTTGTCCACATAGCCCATTGGAATCCAGCAGCACTGGCCTGTTATCTGGAACCGGGAACATTTTTCATAATGCAGCAGAGACCCCGAGCCCGGGCAGACCACACCAGCCATGTCTGCTGTCAGTCCTGGGCAGGAGGGGCTACCACCACCTCCTTAGCTGCTCCCCTTCCTTCGTACCCCTGTGCTTCTCTGCTTTCTGCCGTTCCCACCTCCACACAGTCTCCACCCGGAGTGACAACGTGACAGTGTGGGAATGCCAGCTCGTGACCATGTGTGGCAAACCTCAGACTTCATTTTTTATCGCCTCTACTCGAGGTGGGCTCAATTCTTATCTTTATGCTCTAGGTCAGGAAATGGAAGTACCTTGAGGTTAAGAACCTGCCTGAGATGTGACTATCCCTTGTTTCAAGTCCCTACACTTTATTTGTAGCATTGGCTGGGACAGTGGGACCTATCTCATGATTGTCTCTGGGGCATCTATAGGCTGGGTCTGCACAGCCCCTGTGAAGGAGCCCATGGATGGTGGGGAAGAAGAGGTCAGGCACTCCAACCTTGAACTCAGTCCCCTGTTCCTGGCCCTCAGTCTGACTTGGTAATTTCGGCACATGGCCTCCCCGTGGCTCCTTTCTCTTTGGCACTCCGTCACCACCATTGAATGGTGTGACCTCAGAGACCCTGGGCCAAAGAGGGTCTTCTGGGTACAAATGTACCTGGGACAAAGTCCTCATGGTCCTTCCAAGACTCTCCTGTCTGCCTTTTCTTCTCTCTAGATGGAGGTAGAAAAGCTAAACAAAGCCCCTCATCTGCCTAAAGCTAGGAACATCATGGATGCACACTGTAGATGGCCTGAAGTTTATAATTAACTCATGGCCCAGACAAGTAGTTGGCCTTCTGTCAAGAAACTCTCTCCCCATAAGGCCTAAATCCCACTGACAAGCAGTGCTTAAAACTGCTATGTGCCTGGCAGGGGACAGAAGGTTTAGGTGACTCTTGAGACATGTGTGGTTCGGCAAGCTGGAGTCCTCAGTAGAGACTCATCATCTCTTGAGTGCTGCCTTATCCATCAAAATATTTCTGAACTGTTCCACCTTGACCATACTCTGGGATACAGGATGGGGCCAATTCCTTCCCTCCAGGCAGTATTTCAGGGGTCAGGAGGTCATCTACAACTTGGAGATTAGAGGTTCATGATGCGGCTGCAGTCGAGAAACCCTGTTGATTCACAAGACATGTTTCTTCCTTCAATGCCATTCCTGATGCTGACCAGGGGACTCTTGGGGGCAGAGCTAGGAAAAGGCACATCCTCAGCTCGCAGCAGCCGATGCCCTGCCCATCCTCAGAAGCCCGTGTCCCATTCCTGTGGAGAGTGAGACAGGGCGGACCTACCTAAGTCTTGCAGGAGCAGGGAAAGTTAGCTTGCAAAGGGTAACCTAGGACAAGCAGAGGCATTTTGGAAGCCTCAGTGTGAGGAACCAGGGTGGGGTCTCTCAGGAGCCGCTGACTGGAAAGCTGAGAGAGAATTCTATGAAAGCAGAGGGTTGCAGTGGGCTTGTAGAAAGGGTCTCTGGGTCAGTGACTTTGTCTTCACAGAGAAGAACTGGTTTCGAGGAGGAAAAATTTACTTCAGCTCATGGTTTCAGAGGTTCAGTCCATCCAGGAATGGGGCTATGGCAGGATGGAGCAGCCCTGCCGGAAGCAGAGCCTGCACTCGCTGGCTTCTTCTTCCTCCCCTTTCATCCTACCCCTAGCCTAGGGGGCGACGCTGCTCATACGCAGAGAATGGCTCTTCTGGAGTTAACGCTTCTCTGGGGATGCCCTCAGACACACTGACGGGTGTGCTTCACCCGTTTCCTTCTCAACCCCCAAAGTGATAATCAAGATTACCCCATGGTCTTAGGGTTTCTGTTGCTGTGATAAAACACCCTGATCAAAAGCCATGTGGGGAGGGAAGGGTGTATTTCACCTCACAATTCTCAGGTCATACTCCTTCACTAAGGGAAGTCAAGGCAGGATGCTGGAGGCAGGAGCTGATGCAGAGGCCATGGAGGGATGCTGATCACTGGCTTACTCCTTATGGCTTGCTTAGCCTGCTTTCTCATACAACCCAGGACTACTGGGACAGGGCTGGCACTGCACTCTGTGGGATGGGCCCTCCCCTCCCACATCCATCATTAATCAAGACAGTACCCCACAGACTAATCCTAGGGAGGCATTTTCTCAACCGTGGTTCCCTCTTAGACAACACTAGTCTGTGTCAAGTTGACCTAAAATTGGACATCACACCTGTCACATTCATGACAGAGCAAAGGTGGCAGGATGACTTTCCATGGTAGTTCAAGAAGAGGAAACCCAGGGAGGAAATAGATGTCACAATGTGACCCAGCACATACACACATTCACATATATACACACGCATGTACACACACGTGCACACACACACATGACAAGAGTTTCAGGAGGCACATCACTGCAAAGTAATCTGATACACACTGTCCCTTTTTGGGGTTCTATTCAAAAACCATGGTTGCAGCTCAGGAAATTGACTTCATGATCCTAAGCCCTAATTTGGAATCTGAAAAACACAGGCTCCAAGGAGGGTAAACCATGAGGGAAGGGCAGCCAGAACTGGTGGTAGCTAGAACTGGAGAGGAGCCAGGTTGGGGGGCAAGGCCTGGATGGGGGGTGAGTCTGGAGTAACAGAGATGCTAGAGACAAGAACGGGGAAATGAGAGGAACAGCAGAGGCCTGAACCACTGGTGGAACTCTGGGATGAGTGCACAGATGCCACTGGGCAGGACACAGAGGCGCGCGCGAGATCCCTCAAGAGGAGGTTAGGCAGATGCTGCATGAAGCAAACACTGAAGATAGATCCAAGAGTGTGGCTGGGGGCTGTCACCAGCACTGAAGAACCATGGGGGTCTAGTGTGACAGTCATGGCAAATCCCTCAGGTCTGCCCTGTCTGTCTGTTCACAGCTCACAAAAGCCCCGCTTAGACCTGAGGAACTGTCCAGGGAATGGGAGAGGGGTTCATCCCATGGAACTGCTCCAGGCTGGAGGCATTGTAGTTACTTGCTTTGTCCCCAGGACCCCATGGAGAAGGCCGGGGGTCAAGGACACAGAACACACTCCTTCTCATAGGGGACTGACAGCAGGACAGGTGGTGTGAACAGGGAAGGCAGCGTGAACAAGGAAGGCGGTACAAACAGGGGAAGGCAGTGTGAACAGGGAAGATGGTGTGAATGGGGAAAGTGGTGCAAATGGGGAAGGTGCTGTGAACAGGGAAGGTGGCATGAACAGGGAAGATAGTGTGTACAGGGAAGGTGGTGTTAACAGGGAGAGTGTTGAAGCTTTCTGGGGGAGGGACGACTTGGAGACAGGTGGTTTCTCCTAGGTGGGCACATAGATTCCGGCTACCCTATACTGTTCTTGAAACTCTGGGGGAAACACACCTGAGGCCACTGGCTCTCTGAGGCGGGGGTCATCCTCTTCTCACTTCCTAGCCTCATCT
>LOEQ01001405.1:399667-423413 GCA_001685075.1 Bramus lutescens
CCTGACTTCCTTGCTCATGATCTCCTTCCTTCTGCTCCTTATTTGGACCTTGGGAGCTCAGCTGAGAGTGGTTTTTATTTAGGATGTTTCAACAGCTTTTTGGGATATAGCCTTATCGTAGGTCAGGGAGCATCTTTATTTTTACAAGGACCAAGCCTATGAATAGCAGTATGTGGGGGAGGGTCAGATTAATGCTGAAGATGCAGGGACTGTTTAATCCTTCCTGTTCCAATGCCATGTGACTGAGAGGTGGGGCAGGGATTGGTGTTTTCCTTCATGACACAGAGGCACCAAGTCTGTCCTGTGGATGTAACACTGACCATTTGCCATCTTCCTTGATTGAGAAGTCAAGGTTGTGCTGGCTAGCTTTATGTCTATTTGACACAACCCAGAGCCATTTAGAAAGAGGGACTCTCAATTGAGAAAATGCCTCCAACAGATTGGTCTGTAGGCAAGTCTACAGTGCATTTTCTTAATTAGTGCATGATGGGGAGGGCCCAGCACATTGTGGGTGTTGCTGTCTCTGGGCTGGTGGTCCTGGGTTCTACAAGGAATCAGGCTGAGCAAAGTATGGGGAGCAAGCCAGTAAGCAGCACCCCTCTGTGTCAGCTCCTGCCTCCAGGTTCCTGCTCTCTTTGAGTTCCTGTTTGAGAAAGCAGACTGAGCAAGCCGTGGGCTGCAACCCAGTAAGCAATGCTCTGTCATGGCTTCTGGTTCAGTTCCTGCCTCTGGGCTCCTGCCTTGAGTCCCTACCCTGACTTCCTTCTGCCATGAAAGTATAAAATGAAATAAATCTTTTCTTCCCAATGTTGCTTTTGGGCTCAGTGTTTATCACAGCATCAGAAAAATAAACTAGAATGTGGATGAGGCGGGACCTCGGTGAGGTTCTGGGAGGTAGAGGGAGAAGGCAGTTTGAGGGTTAGCTGCAAAATGGCCTTGAATATATAGATTCTGTCTCCAGTGAGTAGGTAAGGCAGGGGAGAGTGGATTTCTGAGCGATGGTTGGCATGATAAAAATTGTATTAGTCCTCTTTTTAAAAATAATTTCAATTGATCTAACTTCATCTTACTGCTCCTTTACAACCTTCACAGTGTTAGGCCCCTTTGCTTTCTAGTTGTAGAATTTCCTTTAAAAAAACAAAACTCACTTTTTTTTTGCTGAAATCTCCATCTACTCACTGATTGTGCTAAACTTTTCCTTTAAATCCTTAAGTATATTAAAATTAGTTGTTCTTGAGTCTTTGTTGCTTCTAACAATGGCTACCTTGAAATCATTTCTATCACCTATTTTTAAAAGTTATTATTATTGTCATATTTTTCTACTTCTTCACATAGCTGAAACAAATAATATTATACACAGTACATAATATTATAATGATATGCTATAGGGAATCTAAAGACAAGAGTTTTACTTTGGCAGCTGTTAAGTTACTGGAAGGTTCTGTTGAGACCATTGGACTTGAGTTACCAGGCCCAGACTATTAAGGTTCCTGCCTTTATCCTTAATGGATTGTTTTTATTCCTTTTCCTGTGGCATGACCTTTCTGAGGCCTCAGTTGACACACCTCCTCCAACAAGGCCACACCTCCTAATCCTTCCCAAACAGTTCCACCAAGTATTCAAATACATGGGCCCACAGGGGCCATTCTCAGTCAAACCACCACAGGTACATGACAGTGTTTGCTCCTCATACACTTGGCTTCCCAGTGCCACAAGAAAACAAGCAACAAAAGTCCTCGTTGGTCACTTAGTAGCCATGTGTTCTTGAAGATGACCTGTGTGTAATGGTTGTCTCAAAGGAAACATCTCTAGATCCTATCCCAGAGTGTCTGGCACATATGAATGCCAAGAAATGCTTGGTGGTATAATTATTTTTCCAAATTTTGGAAAATCTGGAAATAAAAGAAATAGCTAAAAAGGAACTAAAATCACATAACTTCCATTATGCACTGTGTCTGTTTTTTTCACTTGCTCAAACACCTTTTAAGGAAAGATTAGGATTGCTTCGTTCATAGTGCTTGTGGTTTGCCTTTTCATTCCCTAGAACAGGGCTTCACAACCTTCCTAATGCTGCAACCCTCTCATAGACTAGTTCCTCACGTTGTGGTGCCCCCCTCCCCAACCATAAAATTAGCTTTGTTGCCACTTCATAACTATAATTTTGCTTTTGTTATGAATTGTAATGTAAATATTTGCTATGCAGGACATCTGATATGTTACCCCCATGAAAGGGTCATTCGCGCCCTCCAAAGGGCTCATGACCCACAGGTTGACAACCACTGCCCTAGCGCTTAATTACTATTACATGACATTCTTTTTCATGGTTCACAGAATTTCATTGCCTTCGTGAACCATAAATCAATGAATCCCTTAATATTTGTCCTTCAGATTGGTTCCAATTTTCGCTGTTATCAATACTGTTGCAATGAGCATCTTTGTGTCTGTATGATGGAATCCTTCCTGCAGATTATGATGAAAGGAGGAATTATGGCGCTGAAGGGCACACAATGAAGACCTGAGATGTGAGACTGACACCCTTGGGCATTGGTTAAGACTTGGAAGTGAATTGAGTCATCCAAATAGGCGAGTTCTGATAGCTATCTGTCTGTTCCGGGTCGCTGAGAACCATGAGCCCAGACACTCTGGTGATTAGTTGAGTAGAATTTCCCTGGACTGCTTCATTGTGGTCAGCTACCTTCATCTTCTGCGCTATCTCTTGTGTCATCAGAACGTGCTAAAAAAAAAAATCCTGAAGTAGTATTCCCTCTGCTTTTTCTCCCCCACCCTGGACTTCTGAAATTGGGATTTCACATTTATCAGGCCCAGCAGGGGTTATAGCTTATTAACTAACTGCGCATGCGCCTACAGTTCCCTGGGTCTCAATTTCCTCCGTGTCTGAACTCTATTATCTCCATGCGACCCTTTGGTGGGCTCTACGTGGCTGCTTTCCATTAGCTCTCTGACAGGGCAAAGCCCATAGGGCGCGGTTTGAAAGCGGAGCCAATCCCTTTGAACTCTCCCCGGCAAAGCCACAGGTCTGAGTCACCGGGTTAGGAAGTCACCTGGGTAAGGCAGGTATCCACTGAGTTCATCTGACTCACTGTGTTGATTCTAATGACTGCCTTCAGAGAACTAAGACTGTTCCAAGCAGCGAGCCGCCTGGGTCCTCTGGCCTGCCCATTCTTGGCCGCTTCCGGCCACTGAAGCGACGTTTCTCAGCCTCTGATCTGCAGCCGCCACACACCTGGATAAACTTAGGTTAAGCGGTAGAATCCTTAGGTCCTTCCAGCTGCAGTTGAGCTGTAATTGCCCGGACGTTTGCGAACCATTTGATGTCCAAACTCTTTCTGTCACCAGGGCCTTCCAGGTAAGGCTGGTGGAGGGAGAGAGGCCTGAAGATCCTTGCCTTATAATGTATCCCAGGTATTCCGAAGGGGTATTTGCTTCCCCCTCTGCTTCTCTAATTGATGCAGCTGTTGCCCGGCCTCATCTGCATTAAGCTAAATATTATGTCTTTGTAACATTTTTTGATCTTCATTAATTATAGCTCAGGAAAGCTGAGAAAGGCAACCTGCCTCTTTAATATAAACAAGATTAATTGCACGGTTCCTGCAGAAAATGAACTTCTAGCAGTTTAACAAAAAATGTTTGTCTTTAAGCAGCCTTTGGATAAAAAAAAATTAAAACTGTTACAGGAAGTGCCGAAGCTGCCAAATTACCATGCCCGCGAGCCTCGCCCTCATTATCAGACTAAATGAACGCACACACCCCTATACTTTCATCCTGCTCCAGGCCCAAGGACAAGAAAGGTGGGATTGAAGAAAAAAAGGGGGGGCCTTTATTCAAAGAAGTGTCTCTGAAGTCTGGAATGCACCCTGGTGTTTGAAGCCGAGATTTATACCTGACACCTTTCCCTAAGCTCATTGTTGGGACTCGCCTGTTTTCACATCAACCGCAGACTGCTGCTGGAAGGTGCTTCAGCTCCTAACGACCATAATCTAAGATAAATACACAGGGATTGCGATCACTTTCATTAGCAACCGTGAGCTAGTCCCTTCTCCAGTGGGAAGGCCTGCAACCGGCAAATGGGCTGAGCTGAGAGGCTCTGAGGGTTGCCAAAGGCAGAGGGCAGAAGGAGAACGGTGGGGGCAGAAGATTGCTGGAGGCTACGGTGACAGCTCCTCGTAAAACCACAAAGCCAAGAGCCAGGGCTGCAGTTCCCATTGCTTGGTTCCGCCCTGAGGTCTCTGCAGGACTAGGTAGTCCGGAAGACCTGTCAGTCCAAGAGTGGGATTCTGGTTGTTTGGGCCACTGTAGCCCTAGGGTACTCCAAATGATGGATGGGGTGTGTGGGCTGTCCAGAAAAAGGCACAGGGTTGGAGCAGGGTGGCAACATAGACGTGGAGGCTATGGGAGGCCCAGTAGCATCATGCTATGTCACCCTCCTTTGATGAGTCCTCTTGAAGTGGCTCCATAGCTGATGGCAGAGGTAACGGAGTCCCCACCCATGAAGAAGAGATGCCATGCTTGCTCCCAAGGTCATGCCTGGGATATGGGCTGCAGCCAGGGAAACATTTGTGCCAACTCAAGTTCTCTGTGGCTTCCCATGAATTCCTGACTTCAAGAACATGCTGGAATAGTGCCTAATGGTGTGTCTGTGTGTATGGGGGAGGGGCTTGTGATACAGGGGAAGCCAATGTCAGTGATGCTGTCAAGGCTGCTGCCAGGTCAAGCTTGGGACCATGGCTGCTGGAACACCCTGGGTCTCAGTCCTGGAGACTTGCTTAGTTTGGTGGGTAAAGAGATGGACTAGCAGGGAAGATTTGTTTCCAGAGACAGTGAGACTCACGGGAGAGAATCCGAGCTTGCCAGCCTGTGTGAAGTAGGAGACACTGAGAGCCAGGTGCCTGGAGGCAAGGCAGGATGGGATGCTGTGGTACCCTCAGCTAGCACCAGAGTCTCAAGAGGTGGGCGGGATGGGAGGGAGCCAGATTCTGCTAGGGTCTAACCATATGTTCCTAAGAAGAGAGAGAGAGAGAGAGACTATCCTATGGATTCTTTATTATCATCTGGCAATTTGGGATCCTGCTTTGTTTATCCATAGTATGCCAAAATTACTTAGGGTTTTCAGATTTCAAAGAGGCCTGGTTCCCATGGCAGTCACACGGCTCAGGAGCAGTGGCAGCTACATACCTCGGGGCCTCTGGCCAAGGCAGCCTAGATGGCAGTTTATGGTGGTTTGAATAAGAATGGCCCTCCATGGGCTCATATATTTGAAAGTTTAGTCATCAGGGAGTGGAACTCTTTCATAGGATTAGAAGGATTAGGAGGTGTGGTCTTGTTGGAAGAAGTACATCACTGTGGATGGGCTTTGACAGTTCAAAAGCCCATGCCAGGCCCAGTCTCTCTGCCTGCAGGTCAGGATGTAGCTCTCAACTATGTCTCCTTTTCCAGTACCATGCCTGCTGCCATGCTCCTGAAATGCCTGGCCCCATTCTTGGCCAGCCTTTCCCGTGGGGACAACTTGTAAGGATCAAGTATGTCCAGGGCAGCACCAGCCAACAAGAAGCTGTGTCTGTCCCAGCATTGACTATTTGACAAATCTGTTGCCACAGCAACCAGAACCATATATCACACATATACACATTTAGTTGAAGGAAACGTGAGGGTCTCTAAACCAATGCTTATTTCGTGAGAGTCTGTCTCCATTCTATCCCATAGCATAGCTCTGGACTATTAAAGACAATGCTAGTCTTGACCCACCCACTGGAGGTCATGATGCACTAATCAGGGGTCTGAATGTCCTCCAGTGAGGGCACAGGTGTTAGGTGCCCGTTGACACACCCATCACACTGATGTTATACAATAGCTAACAACCAGGATGGAGGGCAACTGAGCATCTGATGGAGAATAGGGTTTGGCATGTACACGGTTCTGGCTTCCAAACCCTAGCACTGCAAACCAAAGGAAACTGTGGATTAAGACAATTGTCTAAATTCATTCAACTACTAGTGAGTAAATATGGCCCCAGCTCAAAGCCGCCATTTGCTGGAGTGGCATTCTCATGTTTGCCTATGCACAACATCACATACACACTTCCTATGGCCACACACAGTACCAGGCTGTACTGATCTAGAGATCTTTCTTCTTCAATGGTTTAATTAAAAAATCTACAAACAAGAGATCTAGGGACAATATATGTGTTGTGAGCTTGTGAAAGGGCTTCCCTGAGAGGAGAGTGGTATCTGCGATGGTTTGCTGGCTCTGCTAGGGATCTCAGGGTGACAACTAACCAAATGTAACAAAATCCTGTGGGCCCGAAGGCTGCTCACTATCCCTTGAATGTCCTACATCAGAAAACTCAAGTGGCCACAGGACCTTGATGCTCATAATTTAGATCATCTGACCAAGCAAACGAGCCCCAAGTCACCCAATCCCAGTATTGCAAAGTATAAGATTTTATAGTATCCAGTCCTACCGTGTGGCAAATGTAAGAGTTCTTGTGTGAGCAAAAACATAACAAATAAGCCTCAAGTTTAGTAAAACTGAAGTTCACAGGAGCCATGGGAAAAATAAATTCCATTCACTTCTAAAGATCCTTTGTTGGTATTCTAAAAATTTAGTAAAGTCAAATTATAAAAATTCTAAGAAAGCTTTTTTTTTTTAGAAAGATTAACTTTTAAACCTGCAGCCATTGTAGATTTGCTTGTAGCCATCCCATATTACACCAGCGTCACCTGTCACCATTGCCCAGTTTGCCCCACTGGGCTCCCCTGGGAAGTCACAGTGTGACAGACAGTAATACATACAATCCCAGGAGAGCATCAATATTCCCCAGCTACCTCACAGTCACTACTGGGCTTTTCGAGAATTTCATTTCATAAAATGTAGGAGAACGAGCACCTCATTCAGCACATGACAACCCTGGGCATCCCACAGGATGCTAGGACCAATTGGGTCTTGTGGGAGAACCTGACCCTGTGATCTAAACCCTGCCAGGGAGGATCCTTTCTCTCTGATGTTGTGAATAAGGGATGGGCGCTCAGAAATGGAGGGCTGGTGCGAAGCGGCCCAAGCCCGCAGAAGGAGATCAACAGTGGACAGGGAGGTGAATCGAGCCCAGTTCAGCCCAAGCTCAGCGCAATCCTCGTAGCTCAGCACAACATCATCCTCAGCCCCCTCCATATCTCAGGTCTAGCACGGCGCCACTCAGTTCCAACTGAGGCCAATCATTTCCCAAATGGGTTTTCCTCAGCCAGTAGTTGAGCTCCATTAGGGATGTGGGAAAACTGCACTCAGACTAGCATGCTCAAGATACTGAGTTCCTTGTATATGAAACTCTAAGTATATACAAGCAGGCGTGGAGAGGCAGGGGGCTACCTCAATGAATGGCTTAGAAGGAGGCCTTTCAGATGCTTCCCCTGCCCCAACCAAGACCTCGAATTAAAAATATCTAGTTGTCTTCATAAGCCTCTTCTCAGTCTATGCCTGGAAGAGTGGAGCCTCTGAGAGACCTGGATTTTCCTGAGTTCCTACTGCTAAATGGTGCTGGAATCCAACCAGTTATGAGACCAGTCCTTGTTCTATGATACTCAAGATAATTGTACTCATGGTAAGCAGGGATGGAGAGGAGCTAACTTTGAGCTGTGTTCCTTTATGTTGAAGAGACACAAATAGGAAAGAGAAAGGGTATTCGGACTGAGGAAAAAGTGGAGCTTTTGGAAGAGGAAAAACCCCTGGGAACCAAAGAAGTTCAGTTTTGGACAAAGAAGGGCTGTCGTTTAATAACCAAGTCAGCGAGCAATCGGAAACTACAACTAACGAACTAATTCTAGAAAGAATAAATGCCAGGGGGACATCCGCAGGATGTCCCAATCTAGGCTAGCCGCTCATGGCATGAAGGCCATGGCCCTTCCTTTCTAGTCAACCAGAGAATTATCTGTACAGGTATGGCAGAGCCCGCCTCTAATCCCAGCTACCAGGGACATGGAGGAGGGAGGATTTCCTGGGCTAAAAGGTGTGTTCAAGGCAGGACTTGTCACTTAGTGAGACTGTCTCAAAATAAGGAGAGATGGGATATCTCAGTGGTAGAGCACTTGCCTGGTGTTGCAAGGCTCTAGGTTCAACACCCGGTGCAGTGAGACAAACAAACAAACAGGCAAAATGCCTTACTCAGAGCACTTCAGACAAAATCTTTTGGGGTCACTCAACAAGCCAGACATCACGACAAAAATAAAACTGTCCAGTAACCATGCATTTACCATACGGATCAACTCATTCCCATTAGTTTAATTAGGTCCTGTAAGGTTCAGTTTAATACTGAGAAATAAAAATGTCAATAACCTAAAACCTTACCTTCAGTACTACAACACACCTATATCCCCAGGACTTCCTAGAAACATACTTTACTTAATATTACTCCATTTAAAACATTTTAGCCAAGTCAGAAAATGTGCATGTGGGCGTGTGGAGGAGGAGTGGTCCCGGATGTTGCTGATAACATACATCATGTTTGTTTTCCAAACCCACTATGAGAAAGAGATTGCCAACAAGCAAATACTTAGGAGAACCTCACTCCTTTGAGGATGTTTCCTTCTGCATTCCACAAGCTTCAGGGGAACGTGGGTCTTTCCCCATACCTTTGGGCATCTGTATGCTTTTCCTACTTCTATGGGGGGGGAGGGATGATGGCTGTGGGAGGCTTCTGGCCTCCATGGGTGTTAGGTTGGCATTTGATGCTGGGGAGCTGTGGCATTTGGCCGGGGAAAAGAGGGGAGCAGAGTTTTTTTTTTAATCACATCACAGAGGAAACTCAAGATGGAGACCTTTCATGTCTAAAGACCCCTCCCCTACTTCAGACTCATTTGCCCAGATTTCCCTTCTATAACCAACGCTGCAGGCGAAGATGCATTTCCTGCAAACTGGAAAAACCAGGTCCTCTCAGCCTCGGATCAGTGCTAATTAAATTCAGTTGTAAAATTCAGGTCCAATTTCCTTATCTTTGAGTGACATCTTCTACCCCAACTGGGGCTCTTAATGTGCACCATGAAAACATTTGACATCATTATATCCTTGGATCTCCTGCAGTTTCTGGCCCCGGAGAACTTCTGATAAGAAAGCTATTAGCACATTCAGGTGTTTTCATCAGCCTGACTTTGAAGCGATCCTCTCCTCTTTGTTCCCTTCTCCATCCTTGTCCTGCCATGGATTAAATTTCAAACACCCAAAGGTTTATTAGCATGGCATTTGATTTTCTGTTGTTGTTACTGTTAACATGAAAACCCCTCCTTGATGCTTTGAGGTATGCATTCAGTCGCAGCTACTTCAAATTTTAAATTTGGATCCTCTTTTAAGACTCTGGGCATGGGCATGGCACTGAGCTTGCCTTCCCGCCAGTCCCAAGGTCACAGGGATCCTCTAGAGCTGCGGTTATAGGTGGCTGTGAGCTGCCCAGGGTGGGTGCTGGCTGGGAGCATGTGTTCTTAACCGCGGAGCCATCTCTCTGGCCTCCATTCAATGCATTTTGACTGGATATTTTTGGCTTGCAGTGGGTTTATCAGGACAGAATTCCCACTGTAATTTGAGAAACAGCTGTGTCTTTGAATCAGATAATCTGCAGTTAATTCTTGGAGGTTGGGTGAAGATTTTAGTATTTATTAATGTCACCCCAGGCCTTTGGGAAGGGCAGGGCATCGGGCAAGCATGGAGCACAGAGCATGAAGCATGGAGCACAAAGTATGGGGCAGGGAGCACAGAGCACACAGCATGGAGAAAGGAGCAAGGGTTAGCACCCTAAAAGCCTCAGGTGGACTGAGAAGCTCTGAACAGGGGAGCTTCTGGTAAGAAGTCACATACCAAACCCATTGGTTCAAGGTTGCCGGGGAACTGACCTGCAGAGGTTACCTTTCATCCCCAAAGTCCACTCTTTTCCATCCCAGAAACCCCAAGACCTCCACCCCACGTGCCCAAACAGTCTCTGTTCCCCAGAGAGACTTCAGGGCTTCAGTTGTTCCTATTAAAGAACACTCCTGCTCTGGAGGTGGCTGTCTCTTTTATGTCACCCTGCCTCCAGCAATCTCCATCTACCAGGAAGCACAGAGCGGAGCTGGCCTGAGCCTTTTCAGGATGGCCCCTCCTGGAACACAGAAATCCCATTAATATAAGTCTCCCAGGGCCACAGTGCAGCTAAGTGGAATCAGAGCCTGGAATGTGGGTCTTAGTCATACAGGGTAGGAGGTGCAGCTGAAAGCCTACAAGGAATTAGGCATCCTTGTTCTGAATACCGGGGATAATGGGGTTCCAAGGCACTGAGCTCATGCATGTGATTGGAAGCTTCCTGGTTCCTGAACACGGGGTACTACTGCTACTGCGGTTGGTTTTCAGGAGGAGGAACTTTAGCTGTGTCAGCTCCACGGTAAAGGCTGCTGTTATCATGGATGCAAGTCATTAGCTCTGAGAGGCGGTCCATGGTGCCTGGAGTGGAAAACCTGCCCTGGAGAGGGCTCTGAGTGCATGTAGGACCGCTGTCATCAGCTGAACAGACAAACATGAGAACAGACGGACTAACAAGAAATCAAAGCAGAGGGGCAGGCAAAAGACGATTTGCTCCAGACCACCAGCCAGCCCGGTGCTTCCTAGATCCAGCCTCTGTGATAACCACTGTGGGGTTTATATTTCACAGAGATGAACAAAAAAGAGAGAGAGAATATCAAAGGCTAGACTTTTCTTTTACTTCAATGGTTGTGTTTTCCCCGAGGCTCCTGTGAGTGAACTGTGGAAAAGATGGTTTGAGGGCTTGTAGGCCGAGCAAAGGGGCTGAGGGAGGTGGGGGCAGCTGGTGCTCTGCGGGTCTTTCAAGTCAGGGTTCCCCAGCTCCACTCTGGTCTTTCATGCCCCCCTCACACCCCTGTATTTTTTAAAGCAGGACGTTTACAACAGCGCAGTGTGCACCAGTGACTTCCTGCTTTTTCTGCCCCATGAGGTGGTTGTAAAACTTGAAACGAATAGGGTTATCTGTGCATGAGGGAGAGTGTGCCTTTGTAGAGAAATTTAGGATGGATTTGATCCTTTAATTGCTTCAATCTTACTTCACAGCCTGATTGTTCTCCCCTCTCCTTCCAGAGCTTCCAATAACGCAACCTATCCGGACAACACCAGACAGTGCGTTTCTGTTTGTTTGAGGGTTCATGGGTGGATACATACTTTTTTTTTTTTTGAAAGGAAGGTAAGAATCCGGCAAGATAAATGTCTCTTCATGTAACAATGTTATTGAGAACAGTGACTTCACAGAGACAAAAGATAGAAAAACCTAGAGATTAGCAAGTCTAAGTAACCTGCCAACTCCAGCTTTGTGGAGACAGGGAGTCCAGCCACCAATCCAGGAGCAGGGGACCCCTGCCAACTCCAGGGAAGCATCAGAACTGAGAGAGGAAGTGTTGCTAAGCACTGACCATCGGCGCACCCAGGACTGTCCCCAGAGCTCCTGAGTGCTACCATGGCAATGCCTGCCTGGTATGGAGTTGGACTCTTTCGCTTGACTGTCACCCTGGCATTTAACAGCAACAATCTGAGGGTAGCTTTGATCTTCCTGTCACTGCTAGGGGACCTTTGTGATGTGCGAGTAGCTGCCCCAGCATCAGCTGAGAGCCTAGAAGGAGTGCAGAATGTGGGCAGACCTCAGACCCACTCCATCCAAATCCACCTTTAAATTATTTACAGGTGGCTCAAACACACACTGAAACATGAGATGGAATGGCTTGGAGCACACATCCCAAAGCCTTCTACTTCTGTTTCTATCTTCTTTCTCCTCTCCCATCTTCTCCTCTATCCTTCTCACCCTTCTTTGCATTAAGCATCCCTAACAGCACACACACACATGCACACATGCATGCACAAGCTTGCACGCTTGCACACACATACACAATTCAGTGGGGGCTGGAGAGATGCCTCATTGGTTAAGAGCATGTACTACTCTTGCAGATAGCTAGAGTTTGCACCTTAGGTGGATCACAAGCACCCGCAACTCCAGCTGTGGCAGGGGCAAAGTCCAAGGCCTCTGACCTCCGTGGGCACCTGCACTCAAGTGCACATACCCCCCTCATACACACATAATTAAAACTAATAACAATAAACCTTAAAAATTCTGTGGGAAAAGGCATTCTAGCTATGTGATAGCTATTAAACTCCACCGTTAGCATGTGATGTCCGTTGTAAGTCTACACAAATAAGCCGAGAACTGCCTGAGAATGGGATGAAATGAGCCACTACGCTCATTTGTAATTCCAAATCCTATCTCTTACTGCAGCTTTGCAAGACAGGGTGAAACCTGGTGACAGTGTGGGGCATCTGTCCCCTGAAGGCCCCCATGAGGAGCTTTCTGGACTGTCCCAGAGCCTAGGAAGACCCAGTGGCTTGTTGGGAGTTGAAGCATGGGGGGTCCAGCAGACACCCTCAATCGTGGAAGGCAACCTTGGGGTGAGCAATTCCTCATAAGGCTACCAGGGAAGAAATGAGCAGACATCTTCAACAGCACTGTGCGAACAGAATTCATCCTTTCTTTTTCACCTAATCTAAAGCTTGACACTAAAGAAATAAACAACTGGGTGGGGGCAGGAGTCCAGAGAAAACTGCAGAGATGGCCAATGGCCATGATCATGTATCATTGTATAAATGGATGAAATCATCAAAGAATAAATTATAAAAAAGCAACAAAGTAAAACCCCAAACCCAAATCCAAACAAACAGAAAAACCCACCCAGCACTTGCAAAGAAGGCACCTGGAGGGAAACAGGTTTTCATGGGACTAACTTGGGAAAGAGTTTTGGGACAGGAACGAGCTGAGCTTTCTGTGGTTTCTGCTATGGGGATGGGAGAGTGTCTGATGCTAAGGGGTTGCCTATCAGGGCCAGCAGGGATGTGACTACAGGGTCTCCTTCACTCCTCAGCATTTCTACTCCTAGAGGGGGGAGTTATCTTTGGACTTTCTGCACCTCTCAGTAGATGCTGAGAAATTCATTCTTCAGACTGGCATCTTGGAAGCATGACACCAACTAGGAGTTGGTCAGAAATGCAAATCTCAGGTTCTCCCCACCCTTGTGGTGCCAACATCAGCACTGTACCAGGAGTCCAGGTTTACCTGTGAGCACATTTAAGTTGGAAGGTTGGACTGGCAGCTTCGCCTGCAGTGGCATCAAGGTAGGAGGCTGAGTTCTACCATCAATTGTCTTAGGGTTTCTGTTGCTGTGCTGAAACACCATGACCAAAGCCAAGTTGGGGATGAATGGGGTTTTTGGCTTACATTTCCTGATCACTGTTGATCGATGATGGAAATCAGGTCAGGAACTCAAATAAGGCAGGATCCTGGAGGCAGGCCCTGATGTAGAGGCCATGGAGGGGTGCTGCTTACTGGCTTGCTCCCCATGGCTTGTTCAGAATTTCTTAAAGAATCCAGAACCACACTAGTCCATGGACGGTATCATCCACAAAGGGCTAGGCCCTCCCTTATCAATCACTAATTAAGAAAATGCCCTACAACTGGATCTGATGGAGGCATTTTCTCAGTTGAGGCTCCCTCCTTTCAGATAACTAGTTTGCGTCAAGTTGACATAAAACCATCAAGCACATCTACCTTGGACCAATTAAAACTGAATTTCTCTGGATATAGGGAGTGTCTCTATTTCTAAAGAATCCATAGGCATTCTAGAAGAGAGCTAGATACAGAGCAAGAATCAAGGAGGTGTTGAATGAACAAACATAACCATTGAATGAGTTATAGGACCTGGGAGCTGAGGCTTTTTTTTTTTAAATTGATCTCAACAGCTCTCTGATTTTACAAGAGAAGAAACTGAGGTCCTGAGTCCTCAAGCATTTGTTCAAGGGAACACAGAAGTCAAGGGTCAGTTGGGGAGAAACAAGGCATTAAGTTTTAAACTAAATGCTCCAGTTCTTTGACACTGTCTTCAAAAAGGTGGAACTAAAGTTTTTGCTTCATGTATAGCTCCTAGAACTCCCTTCCTCTGGATTTTAGTAACATGGAGAGACCGTGTATACTCAACAGTCAGAGAAGATATAGTGGCTTTCAGCTAGCTCTCTGTGTTCCATGGTCAACATTTACCTGGGTAGGCTGTGGGGAAACTCACAGACAAGGACCCAGGGTGTCCAGCCAATAATAGCCACGTGGCTGTACCTTTCTAGCTGTGAATCTTTAGCCCCAGCTCAGTCTGCAGACAGATGCTGACTGCAACCTCAGGAAAGCCCTGGGCCAGAGCCACCATCTGGACCACTCCCAGTTCCTGGTCCTCAAAGGCCCCTGAGAAAGTCACGATGCCGCCCTAAGTTTATCAAAACTGCGGATGACTAAGGCACCTTCTTGATGTCTGTCATTTCAGCTACACCCCATGGGGGAGAGACATCCACACGGTACCCACTTGTAGGCTACAGAACTTCAGCAGGCATTCTGCCCACAGTGCTGGAGAAGCTAATGATTTCAGCAGTGACTGTGAATAAAAACACAGACAGGCATTGGCACAGTGTGGATCCCAACCCACAGCCAGGCAGCCATGCTGGGGTCCCCACTCCTCTCTCAGCCCTGCAGGCATCCAATCAGTCCTTCTGGCTGGCTTTTGTGCCAACATTCCAGCCACTGCCCTCTCTAACCCTGCCAACTGTGAGAGCCCACAGGCAGAGTGGGCTCAGAAGCATATGCAGCCTTAGGTTGGGGCAGGATGTCGCGCCTGATGCCAAGCATTGGCAAACCAGTGACCGACCGAGGTAACTGGGTTTTCCCCGACTCTGCTTGCCTTGGCTGCGAGTACACTACAGGGAGAATCTATCTGGCTAATTTGAACATAAAACAAACCACCTTTACCTGATATGTTAGTCAGCAAACAATGGCCCAGAAAATAGATGGGACTCTGGCACTGAGGGGCAGAGAGACCAGAAGATGAGATCTCCTTTCTTCTCCTTTCCTTTCCTCTCCTCTCATCCCCTTCCCCCCGCTTTTCTTTTTCCTTCCCTAGGTCTATACATGCTAAGAACCTACAGTCTTTTATACGCTAAGCAAATTTTCTGCCAGTGACTATGTCCCTAGCCCTTTTTCTAGTTCTTATTTTGATACTGCGTCTTGCTAAGTTGCTGAGGCTGTAGCCCAGGCTGGCCTTGAACTTGCTTCTTCCTGTCTCAGCTCCTAAGTAGCTGGGATGACAGGTCTGTGCTACCATTGCTGCAGGCTATTTTACTGTCTCTTGGGCAGCTAGATTCTTCCGTTTGCTTTCTTGACTTTTCTTTTAGACTCTCAGAGCTGTGCAGACTGAGAACAAGGCAATCTGGGCATCACATTCTAAGAGTTTCCTACAAGGCCACCTCACCAAATATGTGCGATGCCATCCCTTACTTTGTGTAGAAATGGGCTACAGCAGCTAGCAATCCCTTCCAGAGGCTGTCAGGGGTAGGGACAAGGTGCTAAGCTCAGATCCAGAGGTTTGGGCTCCACCAGCCTCAGCAGCCTCAACTGAATATCCCAGGTTATCTTAGTCCTGAACCTAGGTTGCACTGGAGAAGTCTTTACTTCAAGTACAGCCCCTAGAACTCCCTGTGCTAGGGGCACGGAATAAAGCATGTCCTTTTGGGGGACAGTGTGAGGGAGAATCCACACCAAGCCATTTCTGGAGCCATAGGTTCTATGTCCCGATAAAAAGAATGGGTCATCGGAACTCTCAAAGGCCCTTTAACATCAGGCTCTTTTGGACATCATATTGACTTTTGATTTTATGTAAATAACAACTTTTTGTGGGACTCCTGGTAAGTTTTACACATTTTTAGCTCAAGTTCTCGCCCACTAAGAACATGATCAGCAGACCCCTGTTCACAAAAGGCTCAACCCCTCACCTTTTTCGGGCCAGGCATTCACATCCACCCATTTTCCAAAGAGAAATTCTAAGAAAAAAACAAAAGGTGCCACCTATTGTTGGTGGCTTCCATGTTAGGAACTGTGGTACCCTTTCCTAAAATTACTTCAGTTCTTTCATTGTGAAACCGGCATTCCTAGTTTACCAATGGAGGCACTAGCCTTCAAACGAGAAGGGCTTGACCAGGTTTCGACATTGCTAGAGTCCAGCTCTTCCCACTGTCAGAGCTGCCTCTGGGCTTTCTGAGGCTTGCAGGAGACTCTAAAGGACAACCAGGATCCAGAAGCTGTCATGATCCATCCTCCAGGTGGCAGTTCCTTTGGTTCCCTTAGCATTGTCTTTACACAGGTACCCTGAGTACCGTCTAGGCCAAAGCAGCAAGGCCCAGGGCCCATGGCTGATGATGCCCTGGTGTGGCTTCCAGCATTGAACATGTGGAGGCAGGGAGAGTGGAAGAGCTGGAAAAGAGAACTGAATTCTTGGGAAGGGAGTCAAGGTCAAGCATTAGAGAAAGAGGTACAGAGTAAGCTCTTGCTGGCCACCATTCTCCCGCCTCTGTCTCCTACAGACACCTGCCGTCTATTGAAGACAACTGGAAGCCAGAAGAGGCCTGTGCAGTATAGCCAATAGATTAATCTCCTATGCTTAGAACTTGGGGGCAATGGGTTGGGGGAGATTTGGAAAAGTGTGAGCCCATGGGGGCAAGGCCCATGGCTCCTCACATGGTATGCACTCCTAGGCCTCAGGTAAGCAGATGGCCGCAGAAGGAAGGAAGCTCATTCATTCCCATTCAAGCATTCGAGATAGGGCCACAACCAAAGCCCTGGCAATGAGTTGAGTCACAGGACTGGGGTCTGGGAGCTCAGCAGCTTGGAAAGGGTCCCTGGAAGGAAGAGTCCATTTGGTGGTCAAAGGGACATGAGGGTATGGTGGCCTGAGGAGTGGACCTGGCAACACAGGGCAGGCTAACTTTGTGCTGACAGGACTTCTCAGGCTGCCATCCTGAACCAGAGAGCAAAGCCACAACTGTCCTCCTCCATGGGGAGTTCTGCAGGTGGAGCCTGGGCTGGAGAATTCCTATTTGACCAAGATTTTTACTGAAGGAAGTTGTAAATTTGTAGAAACGTGCCGATCTTAGCCTGAGAGTCCTCACACGCCTCCAGGCTTTTCTCTTGGTAGGCTCACGCTGTCGTATGTGGCCCATCTTAGGAGCTGACACCAATATCTCGCCGCTAATTACAGCCGTCCTTTATCTGTATCTCCTCACTGTTGACCGGTACTACCTTTCTGGATGCTGACATAGGACACACCAACGCTTGGGGAAAGGGGCAGCTCTCTGTGGTTGGTGGCATTTCTATACCCTGCTCCCCTCTCCTCCTGTTTAGGACAATCAGGGATCATGTTTGTGGAGGTGTCTGTGCTGTGCCAGGCAAGTCAGCAAGTGTGTTGGTGGCCACACATCGTCTATGAATTCCACTCCAGTTTTTCTAGAATAGATTAAACTAAAGTGAACCGGGATGATCTGGCCACCTGCTCAGAGGACTCCCGATGTTGACAGTGCACAGGGTCCCTGCAAACAAATCAGGACAAAAGTTGACTCTTCTGGCAGCTGATTTAGTGAGAGCAGTGATTGCTTCCTGTGAAATGGTCACCCGTGCTGCACAGGGGCAGAGGTGACACTGGCGAGGTTAGAGACAGAGAGGCCTTGGTGTGGACTGCCTGGCATGGTGCTAACTGCTGGATGGAGGGAGGGCTTCACACCAATGTGGCCTCCTCCAAAGAACCCAGGACTTTGTCAGCAGCCGATGAAAGCTCCACAATAGGTTTTGGAAGGGTGGGGCTCCCGGGGATTTTAAGGGGTTTGAGCATCCTCCCGGCAAAGGCTAGGGCTGACAGCGTGACAGATATTTTGTTTCCAACAGTGGAACAGCATTTTTTTTTTTAATAAATCAATGGGAGTTGGGAATGGATTAGAACTAACTATTTGGAATGTAAGCTGCAATACAGTCTGGTCTGAGGAAATGAGTTTTGAAGCCATAGGACGCCAGGTTTTGCCCAAGGCTGGGAGAGTCTCACCATGGAGGCTAGTTCCCCATAAAGGCAGAGGAAGAGAGAACTCCAGTTGGAAAGCAGGATGCCTTCAGTGTCTCTATTAGCACAGCTGTAAATTTGGTGAAATTAAACTCTATTGGGGAATCCTCTAGATAGAGCGGAGAGAAGCAGATACTGTGAACTGCATTGAACACAATTTGAAAACTTTGCAAAGAGAACCTGCTTCTTGGGGAGAGTTTTGCAAGGCACGGGGCACAGGAGGCATAAGGATTGCACGCCCCAGTTCCCCCGGTGTGCAGCTTTCTGCTACCAATGTTATGTGAACAGCAAACAAAAGGCACTGAAGTTTGCAGATGCCAAGCCATCTGAGGATGCCATATGTTTGCCACTGCCTCCCGCAAGCTTACCCTGAGGGCTTGACCTGCATCTAGGAAACAAATCTTTCTTGCTCTGGGCAGAAGGGAGAATCTAGCTCCCTTAGAGGAGAGACACAAAGGGGCAAAGGTGAAACCTGCAAGGGGAGGGCAGAGCTAGACTGGCCTCTTCTGTTTAATGAAGCTCTAACCTCCAATATCCTTGATGACTGGACTTTCCTATGGCTTCCCTTCCCCTCCCAGTTCCTCAGCCTGGTCTATACCTCTTCCCAAGGTGCATGCAGTGCCCCTAGAAAAGCATGCACACACACACACACAGAGTGTGTGTGAGAGAGAGAGAGAGAGAGAGAGAGAGAGAGAGAGATGGACAGACAGACAGAGACAGAGAACATACTATAAGAGCTAAGGGAAATCTGGAAAAAGTAATTTCCAGGCTGGGGGCCTGTCATAAGGCAATAGGGACTTGAGGACACCTAGCCAGACCATTGAGTTGCAGAGTCCAGGTAATGTGGTTGCAAATGGAGCTCTCCTAGATTTTGACCTAAAGGCTAGTATGATACACAGTGCTCCTCAGCTTGCTAGGAGCATCAGTGACCACACACATGCCACATCTAATCATATGCTTTATCAACTTCCTCAGTACAGGGACGGCAGGGGCAGGCCAGTCTGGTGCTCTCAATGACTTCCGGAGCCCACCCTCCTTTCACCTCAGGACACTGTGATCTCTTCCCATTTGCCTTCATTGTCCAGATTAGTTCTATAGTGAGAGGATCTGAGGGAGAACCAGAGCCCCTCATGGGAGAGCTCTCCTGGGGAGAAGAGTGAAGGCTTTCACATGCTGACCTCAGTGGAGCTAACTGTGGAGTAGTAATACACATTCACCTAGTTCTAGGCCATAGTTCTATGTATATACACACCACACACACATGCCCACATATCACACACACACACATACACACGCACACACACACACACACACACACACACACACAGGCGTGTGCATGCACAGAAGAGGGACCCTTAATTGAGGAATTACTTTTATCAGATTGCCCTGTAGGCATGTCTGTAGGGACATTTTCTTGATGAACAATTGATGTTGGAGGGCCCAGCTCACTGTGGGCAGTGCGACCCCTGGATGGGTGGTCTTAGGTTGTATGAGGTGGAGTGAGTCACAGGAAGCAAGCCAGTGCGAAGTGTCATTCCCCAGTAAGCAGCATGGTTCCTCATGTTTCCTGATCTCCCCTGGTGACGGACAGCGATTGGGATGTCTAAGGAAACCAGCGCTTTCCTTCCCAAGTTGGTTTCACTTTGCATTTTCTCCCAGCAACAGACTAGAGCAGACGGGTTTCTCTGACAGGATGTTATATCAACCAAGTCCTGAAGCAGTGCATGAAAAAGACATAGAGAAGGAGGGACTTGAAGTGTAGGAGGAGCACCAGGCAGGAAGATGCGGCTGGATGTCACTGGTAGGGAGGTGGCTTACCCAACAGTGTGCTTTGTCCCCACTCAGTGAAGCTGTCCCTTAACTTCAGGGTCCTGGTGGCATTCTGGGTTCCTGCCGTATTGATAATTGTTCCCGGGAAAGACAGACACCTCAGGGAGATTTGACCATGGAGAAGTCACAGCACATAGCTGCTGAGCCCTCGCGACTCTTAAGCTCAGCCTGAGTGTGTGTGGTCTTGAGAGGCCATGAGGCACGTTGTGTCTTGTTCAGGGGTATGCCTACTTCCAGAGTTTAGACCTGTTATATCCCCATAGGCTCTCATCTTGGCATAATTGGAAGGTGGTAGAACACTTAAGAGGTGGGCCAGGTGGGGCGGTCTTCAGGTTGCTATGGTGTGCCCTTGAAGGGAATGTGGAACTCCATCTCTTCCTCTCTCCTTTCTGGCGGGTGAGCAGCTCTGCTCTAACACATGACTCCAGTGTGGGGTGCTCCCTCCCTGATAGAGAACAAACCCATTCTGCTGTATGACCGGACTAGAACCCCCAAAGCTGTGAGTCAAATACTCCTTTTTATAATTCCAGACATTTGATATTGTAGCAGAACCTGACAAACACACCTACCTCATTTCACATAAATCTGCCCCGGCATCCTCTCTTAGGATGGCATCTCTGCCCAAGCAGTATACCTGCTGAAGCCATACCAACCATAGCAGGACACCCCCAGCCTGACTTTGGAGATAAGATAGTCACCGAGGTTGAGGCAGTCCCAGATCATCATAATCTAGTGTGATTCTAATATTGGTATTTGAGAACATGCCCACCCGAGTCTGCTCTCTGCCTTGGGGAGGCGGGGGACTGAAATAAAGGCTTCCACTTTCTGCTTGTGTGACCTGCATCCTCTAGCTCTGAACAACATGTGTGCAGGCCCTGAGCAGCCAGTAGAGTGCCTGCTGATGCATCCTGGGAGTTCAGTGGTACCCAGGACTGTAGACATTTGTGTAATGACAAATTACACAAATTTCCCCACAGCCAAGTATTTATAGCACAAAGGTCAATTTCAGTCCAACCTGTGGCATCCCGCATTCGAGCACTGGTCTCAGTGGAACCATCATCAAGCTGAAGGCTGTGTCCCTGAACTAAGGTTGCGAGAGTTCTTGGGCATGTGGCAGCATTGCCGGAGCCTTTCTTTTCTGTGTAGGGTGTGAGGGGAGACAGGGAGAGTTGAGACTTACTGCCAGCCAACAGAGGGCTGCAGATGGATTTTTCATGCACTAGTCACACGCAGGGCAGCACAGCCAGAGTTGCTCATGGTTCCTCCTATGGGCTTGCATTTTTGTTAGTCTGGGAATCGTATCAATTCCACAGAAAGTAGGGACAAATCTTTCATTTCTTTCAGTTTTCACCAAATTCTGAGCAAGATTTGAGCTCTCCATTTTCCAGCGGATGCAGTAGCCTCATCCCCCAGGTAAGCTTGGGACTCTGCCTTCCTCTGGGCCACCAGGGTGAACAGGAAAGACGGCCATGGAAACTCACTGTTAAGCTCATGACTCAAGAGCCACATTCTGAGCCCATTATGATGAGACCCTAGGAAAGCTGTGGGACCCTAAGGTCCTTGTGAGAACAAAAGAACATTTGGGAACTGAACCCGTGTCTCCAGAGGCCCCTGCTTTGGTTTACTGTTGGTGAAGAAGGTGAACAGGTCCTCGGAGAACAGTCTTTGTTGCTCTCTGGATCCTGCTTATTCTGTAGACATAAGGAGGAGCCTGACGTTCAGCTCACCGTTCCTGGTTTTGCAATCCTCACAAATTAAATATTTGCCTTCAAAAGCAACAACTGTGATAGCATCAGAGTAATATTCTAAAGCACCGTTTCCTCACACGCCAAGTGCAGAACCTAGGCAGCGGCCTGCGGGTGGTCTGTTTGGATAATGGTTTTCACGTGGAAACCTCAAATTGGAAATGAACTGGAGGGCATGCTGGAGAAAGTGAGAGATCCTGAGAGTGAGGTTCCCAGAGCTGACTTGAACCAAGAGTCTCCACTGAGTGACGCTTCCTTGCCCGGTTTTCTGCCTATAAAATGGGGGAGTAATTGCTTAGTGACTCCAGGAGGATTATTTGGGGGCCACTGAGTTTCGATAGGCTTTGCGTGCATTCACTTTGCAGGAAGGGTCTCTCTCCAAAGCTCTTTAAGAATGATCTAACACCCAAAAGGAGTTTCACTTATTGGAAATTTTATTTCCTGAACGGAAACCCACCAGCAGCTGGCAAACACTGAGGGCACAGTGGGGCCAGAGGCCAGCTGTTGATGTCCTGTCCCTCACCGTGCTTCTGGAGAGTTGCACTGTCTGCTGGGGAAGGCGTGTAAGTGATGACACCAGCATGAGCTTCTCCCCTTCTGGAGAGAGGCCATCTGCTGAGGAGGGCGTGACAAGCCTAGTGTGTCCTCCATTCCTTCACAATGGGCAGGTGGCTTTAGAAATAGCACTTTGGTTCTTCTAAAGGACAACACCTTAAAAAAACTTTACAAAATATCTTTCATTTCAAAATGTAGAGGAACGGTTTCTTTTGATACCTCTTTTGAGGGCAATCCATAGAAGACCATGGTCTCTGAGAATGTCAGGCATCAGGTTCTAGGTGCACCCTCTGAACAGAGGTGAATATATAGCGCCTCTTTCCCAGTCCTCTGCAGAGCCTGTTGTGGTCGCCATGACTCCTGTTCTAGCTCTCTCCCAAATCAACCAAGATTGTCCCTTAGACTCTATTTTTTGTTGTTGCTGCTGCTGTTGTTTCAACAGGGCCTCCCTATGTAATCCTGGCCTGGAACCCACTATGCTGGTTTTAGACTCACAGAGATCGGCCTGCCTCTGCCTCCTAAGTGTTGGGATTAAAGATGTGTGCCACCTCACAGAGTCTACTTTTATTTCTTTAAATCCATGCCTTTCTTGATATTTCCTAATTTTAACTTGCTTTTCCAGTCATCAGTAACTTCCAAATGAGTTAAAAATCTTTGGAATTCTCATTTAGGAAGTGGTCAGAAGCAAACTCCACAAGAGCAAGACTGAGCCAGCAACCTGAGCTGGAGTGGGCCTGGGAGGGTGAACTCCACAGGAGCAGGAGCAAATCCAGACCGGGGACATTTGTGGAGGCAGGACTGAGCCAGTGACCTGAGCCAGAGCAGACCTGAGATAGTGAACTCCACAAGAGCAGGTACAGGGGAGCAACTGCTGAGCAAGTGGGCCAGAGTCCACTGTGGGTCTGGGTGTGAATCTAGGACCTTTGAGGGAATAGACCTGAGCCAGGACCCCTGCAGGTCTGGGCTTGAGTCTGGAACCTCTGAGGAACTAGGCCTGAGCCAGGACCTCTACAGGTCCAGGTGTTGGTCTGGGACCTCTGAGGGAGTAGATGGGAATCAGAAACCTCTGTGGGTCTGAGCGTGAGTCTGGGACCAATGAGGGAGAAGGCCTGAGACAGGTCCTCTGTGGTCTGGGCATACCCAAGTCTAGGACCTCCGAGGGAGAAGATCAGGGACATTTTCAGGACCAACCCCAAGCCAAGGACCTTCTCAGGAACAGATCCAGACCAGGGACATTTACAGAAACAGGTCTGGGCCAACAACCTAGGCTAGAGCAAACCTGAGACAGCAAACTCCAAGGGAGTGGAGCAAAGCCCAGGAGAGCTGAGTGGCCTCCAGGAACATGGAGTGGCCAATGGGGTAACTAGAACTGTGGCACTGACTGTACCATGGGGAACAACCTTGGATTCACTGACACCTAGAAGATTAATCAACAGAATCACAGACAGCTCCAGCCACACCTATTAGAGGAAAAGATGAGTAGAAAAGGTAAGAACACACACAACACCACAAAGAGCAACACAGCACTAATAAAACCTAAAGACCCTACAACAGCAAGACCTGAACAACCAAATACAGATGAAGCAGAAGAAAATGACCTAAAAAATAACTTCAGGAGAA
>LOEQ01001405.1:459281-474118 GCA_001685075.1 Bramus lutescens
AGAGAAGGTTCCATGAGGTGCTGAGAAGAAGGTATATTCTTTTGTGTTTGGGTGAAATGCTATGTAGATGTCTGTTAGTTCCATTTGAGTCATGATATCTGATAGTTTTCTTTAAAGGTCTCCATCATTTTCATAAAGTTACATTTAAAATAATTTTCTTCTGCTTCTTCTGGGTTAGGATGATCAAGTCTTCCTGTTGTATGACCACTGGGTTCTGGTGTTACCATGCTGCTTTTCAGGTTATTGGATGAGTTTTGCATTG
Organism: Bramus lutescens; assembly: GCA_001685075.1. Classification (NCBI taxonomy): domain Eukaryota; kingdom Metazoa; phylum Chordata; class Mammalia; order Rodentia; family Cricetidae; genus Bramus; species Bramus lutescens. Next base: position 459,544 of record LOEQ01001405.1, read on the forward strand.
GCGCCTACCCATCTCTTCCTTCAATTGATGCCGGCAGTGGCTTTGCAATGACTGTCTGTGTCTTGGGAACTCTTCTTGGTCTGCTCTGTACTGTCACTGTCTGTGTCTCAGGGATTTTGGAGCAGCCTACCTACAGGAAACTCACCTGCTGACTCGCTATAGAAGCCAAGGCAGGTAGGGGAGAGGCCCGGGGTTTTGCCCCAGTATGGAGGGCCTAGAGGGTGGGGTGTCCTATCAGGTGACTGGTCACTCACCTCTTGGTCCTCTCTGTGTAGTAGCAGGCTATGTTTCAGAGTTCCACTGAGGTTGTGGGGGTTGGGGGAAGTAGGCAAGTTTGGGGGCAGGGTGGGATTTGTAGCTCGTAGGATCTGATGGATGGGATGGGGGTATTGGAGCAGCCTACCTACAGGAAACTCTCCTTTCTTAGTGTTTTGTCAATGATATGCTGGGTGGGAGTGGTGTGTTCCTTTTTTGGTCTTTATCTAGTTGGTGTTCTTTGTGGTTCTTACATCTGTATGGGTATGTCTTTTCTTAGTTGGAGGAAGATTTATTCTATGACCTTGTTAACATTTGATCTGTGCCATTGACCTCAGATTCTTCTCCATTTTCCATTCCTAAAATTTGAAGGTTTTCTCTTTTGGTGATGCCTCACATTTCCTGTATGTATCAATTCTGTGCTTAAAATTTTGTTTTCTTTTTCCTTTTTCTTTTTTGCTTATTTTGACTAGATCTTCAATTTTAGTCCTGATATATCTTATGCTTTATTTATTCTACTTGTTAACTTTCTGTTAAGTTTTTTAATTGGGATATTGAGTTTTTCAATTCCAACTATATTTTGACTTGTGTTTCCTTCAATGTTTCTACCTCTTTATTGAATTCAGTTTTCAAATCCAGAATTATCTTTGTTATTCATTCATGTGTGTATTAGTATTTTCTTAGACAACACTCAAGTGTTTATTATTATCCTGTTGGAATTCAAGGAATCATTCGCTTGTCTTCTTTAAATTGCTCGAATTTTTGGATAAAGTTTATAATCATTCTTTTAAATTCTGTGTCTGGGGTTCATCTAGGTAGTTCTCAGTAGAGAACACTTCTTTAGGACTAGTGGGTTTTATGGGAGACATGTTATTTTGGCCATTTGTATTGTTTTTGTTTCTGTGATTTGACCTGGGCATATGGATTTCTTTCTTTGGTCCTATGTCTGATGTGTTGATCTGGCCTTCCTTAGATTGGGCCAGTGTGGGAAATATATAGCCTTTGCTCGGCCAGGTAAAGTTCCTAGATGAGCTGTTTAATTGGACTAGGAAAAGATGGAACCCAAGCTGCTGGTCTAGAGGTAGTCCAGACAGAGAGAGCTCATGAAGGAAGAGGGTTCACCATTACAAGTTTGGAAATAGGCTTGTAGGTTTTTAGATGGCAGAGAGTTGTGTGGAGGGGAGCAAAGGAAGAGGCAGCTCTCCTTTTAAAAGTGGCTCATGCACCCCAATGTTTCTTTATTAATTTTTTGTCCAGTTGATCTGTCTGGTGGTAAGAAAATGGTATTGAAATAATCCACTATTAATTATGTTAGGACTTATCTATGAGTTTAAATTTAATAGTTTGTAATCCCACTAGCAATGAGTGAAGATTTCCTTTTCCTACATCCTCAGCAGTGCTAGTAATTGGTTGTTGTTCTTAGTCATTCTGACGGGGACAAGATGAAATCTCAGAATTGTTTTAATTTGTATTTTCCTAATTGCTAAAGATGATGAATACTTTTTGAGAATTTCTTAACCATTTTTATTTTTTCTTTTGAGAACTCTTTGTTCTGATCCATAACCCATTTTTAATTGGGTTGTTTGCTTTCTTGATTATTTTTTGAGTTATTTATATGTTCTAGATATTAATCCTCTGTTAGATATCTTGTTAGCTAGCAAAAATTTTCCCTCAGGTCTCTTCTCTTTTTCTCAGTCGAGGTGTTTGTAGTGCTCAAGAGAGATATTGCAATAATGATTTCCTCTGTTAGGCTCGTATTCTTGGCACCAGGCAGGCTCTCTCTCCAGTCTGCCTGGAGAGAGAGAAAGAGAGAGAGAGAGAAAAATAGAGATAGAGATAAATAGATAGCTAGATAGAGAGATTGATAAAGAACACAAAGGTATTAGTAGCAAAGGACAGAGCTAGTCTGCATTGTTTTTTGTTTGTTTTGAGGCAAAGTTTCTCTGTGTAGCCCTGGTTGTCCTGAAACTCACTCTGTAGACCAGATAAGCCTTCAAACTCAGAAATTCACCTGCCTCTGACTCCAGAGTGCTGGGATTGCAGGCACATGCACCACCACCGCCTGATTTATAACTTGCTTTGTTGACCTAGGGTATTACATAGATACAGAATAGCTATAGGCAGGAATGAGAGCTGGGTGGAGAGATCAGATAATTCTGTTTCTGGCCTAGATCATGTTTTTCGAGGCCATTGCAGATTAGCAGTTTTGTCTTCCTAGTTCTGCTCTGAGTTATATTCCATGTTGATTTTTATATCAGTTCTGGTTGTAATTCTTTTAGCCACCTGTAAGGCTGCACTTCCGGGTTCTAAAGCTGGCGCGTGTACCCCCTGTGTGCGCAGGCGTGGGTCTCCCACCATCTGCATCATCAGCTTCTGACGCAAAAGCTCCTGTATGCAGGCGCAAGGCGTAGAGTCGCCAGTCATCAGCGTCAGACGTAGGCACGTCTTTCCCCTCGTGCACATGTGCTAGGAAGCCTTTAAAAGCTGGACGTGCCATTTTTTACCCCCAATTCTGTCTACACCATTTCCCCGGGCCTGTGAGCACAAACCCCCTTAATAAACTCCTACGTGAGTTCGTTTGCGTCACGTGTCCTTTTCTCATTTCCACCGGACATTTTTACTGGTCTCTTATGGACTCTTAAGTTCACTCCTGTGTGGTGTTCTCTCCTGGAGACACTTGACTCTGCTCTGTGAGACAGGCATAGCTCAGATAAGCTGCCCAGCTGTGGTGGTTATGGCGCCTTAGGGCCAGCAGCAGAGGTGGCTGCAAGGTGCCCAAAGCACTATTTACATTTTATACTTAGTTTTCAGTCACACAGTTTCCTGTTGGGCAGTGATGGTGGTTACACCAGCAGCGGCTAGGCAGCTAGAAGTGAAAGTCTCTATGGTGCAGCTTTGGTAGATTTCCTGGGAGAGTTCTGTTGGTCTGGTTTGTTGTCAGCTGCTGGAGTCTGTTGTAGTCACCTTAACAAGCCCTCATAGGGTAGGGGAAGTTCCTGGGTTTGATGGTAGCAGATTTGTATAGCACTGATCAAATGACTCCTAGGGGCTGGCGAGGCAGCCTGATTGATGTTATTCCTGTTCCCTTTTATCCCTAACTGTAATCAGTCCCTAATTTTGACATGGCTTCTAGGCCACTATCTTACCTTGAAACTCCTTGAACTGGAGCTATGTAGAGCTCTGAGTTCCAGAAAGACAACACAATTGATGTATTTGTTTATGGGATATCAGCCACTGAAAGGTCCTTTGTGATAAGGAGGACTTTAGCTATAGGATGGGTCCTGGAATTGAACAGATCTTTGCAAGAAGCGAGGCAAAGCGGGAAAGAAGTCTTGGGTAGAAGGGCAGATTGTGTTAAGCAAGGAGAGCAGAGGTGAGGGAGATTAAAGTTTATATAACTTCTATGTCATTATTGTGGAGGACGACTGGTCACATGATCCAAGTCTTTGGGCATCAGCAAGGTCCATTAAACAGGACTGGGCAGGAGCAGACAAGCAGTGTTTGGAAATCCAAACAAAGTCGCTTTAATGACTCTTTCCTTCCTACAAAAGGTGACTCTGTAAGACGTGATTTTAACCCCCGCCAGGGATGGAGAGGCACTCTGAGTGTTGAAACGGACCCCGGAGCCAAGGGGGATGCAGCTTTCCGCAGCCATCCTGGCGTGTGGTTCTTACACAAGTCCCTTTGGCCTGTTCAGGGAGTTTGCACAAATCGAACGATTTCTGGAAAATGTGCTCCAGAGTGCAGCCAAGCTAGTTGTGTCTGGCAGTCAACGGACTCCATAACTCTCTGCCTCAGGGTACCCATGTCCACATGGTGCGATGTGTACCATCACCTCTCTCTCTACCTGGCAGCTCAGTCCTGCTTGGCTCAGCCGCGGTAGAGGGAGTCTGAGGCAGAGGGCAGGAACCTTGCCCCATAGCGAGGGAAAGGCTGGCAGGTGGGGTTTGTGTCGCCCGGCTGTCCAAGGCAGCAGCTGCTTTCTTACCCAACGTTCTGCACATGCATAAACAGGTGTCTCCTCTCCCTGGTATGAGCTTGTAGCAACTCTGTCTGCCAGCCTTTTCCCAGGAGGCAGTGGAGCTGTCCTCAGACATCAGGAAACTCATGGGTTCAGTGATGCCAGGCTGTTGGAGTTACTGGGGTGTACAGTGCTTTAAAGAAAGATGAATTTTCCAGATCATGAAAGGTTATCTTTTTCACTATAAAAATCTTGAAATACTCTAGCTGTGTGTGTGTGTATGTGTGTGTGCGTGTGTATATGTGTGTGTGCATGAGTGTGTGTATGCATGTTTGCATCTGTGCGTGTGTGTCTGTGTGTATGTGTTTTAATTTTGATTATTTGAAGTTGCGCTGGGGTTAGAACCCAGGGGCCTGTTAATTATAAACAAGTGCAACCCAGACAACTGTTTTTGATGAAAACTTTTGATGTATGAATGGAGCGCTCCTACCCTTTCCTGAGCAGATGTCATATGGCTGCTGATGGCTCAAAGGCCTTCCTTGTGACCCCAATAACTGGGCTGTTTTGAACAATGCACTGTGAGAGTTTATGGAACTGATGTCCTCATAGGGCGTGATTCCCAGTGACCATGCCAGAAATACACACGAACAAATAAAGCCCTAGATAACAGAAGTAGATGGTTTTGAAAGCGTGTTCTTGTTCCCACTACAATGCATACTAATTGTGGAAGGCTGGTGTGCACAAATGCAAAGGAAGAAAATGAGACTGCTGAATTGAGGTGCCAAGTCGCTGTGCTGTGAGCTGTCACTCTCGGTCTCTGGCGGCTGTCAATGGGCACAACGGATAATAATATCTCTTCATTTCTGCTTTCTGCTTCCCATCTGGTCTTCATGGTATTGTGTCTGTATTTTGTGACTCTAGTTTTTACTCCTAAAGCAGTGTTGTTGATTTCAAGAAGATAAGACAGATGATAGTGTGAACTTAGAATTTGTTTATGATATAGAAGAAAAAGCACCTGCAAGATTGTTCCCTACACTCTTCAGCTTGGCATCCCTGGGCCAGGAGCTTGTGGGGAGAGGGATGGTCAAACCTGCCTGTCTAGAAGCGGCCTTGCCTCAGGACCATATTTCAGTAGCTGTACATTTGGAACTGCCAAAAATTTTAGAGCATCATTCAATATTATGGGATGCCAAACTTTTAGAACTGCAACCCTACCTGTCACTAATATCAAACTACACACACGTCTGTTTCCACATCCATATTTATGTGTGCACTTCCCACGCTGCATCCCTGAAGGGTTACTCGTGTGGCCCTGAGTACTCTGCAAACCAAGAAGTTTAGGTTGCAAGTTTGTTCAGGCCTAGCCTCTACCTGGCAGCATCAGGCTCCAGAGGTAATGACTAGACACCCCTCAAGGGAGCTTCATGTCTACTGCCTGGCCTGGGATGTCTTTCTTCTGCACCGTGTCTCCTTTCCTACCTGGGGCAGCTATGATGCACCCCTACCAAGTCACATTCCCTACCAGCTCAGTCCTCTCCTTGTTATTCTCATTTCCAAGGGTTTAATCATCACACAGTAGAGTGCCATTTTGGCTCCAGTGGATACCAGGTTCCCTCTAGCTGAGTAGTAGCCTTCGGCTGCCTTACATATTGTAAGGAACTGCCAACCATGACAAGGATGCAGTCTTGGCAAGGATGCATGTTGCTCCCACTCTGTTGAGTGACTGGCTTGTCCTCTCTTCCGTTCAGTAAACATTTGGCCCACAGCTCTTCCTATGCATCCACATGTCCTAGATTTATTATCTCCTTGACGTGGTTCTTCAGAAAGTCCTGCTCCACGTCTGGCGAGGGTCCTTTCTTTTTGCAGCAGCTCCTCGGTGTGCTTTCTCACGGCAGGAGACAAGCACATTATGGACACTATGGCTTCCCCTCGATAGGAAACAGGATCTTTTTTTGTCCTCATGACCTGAGCATTCGCTGAAGACCCTGCAGTCACTGTCTTAGGGAGTGAGTTTCAGCTAATGAATCCGGTTGAGACCCGAACAGCCTAGGTATCCTTCCTCACTCACACGGAGTCCACCAGGAGGGGTCTCTGGCAGTTTTGGCAGTGTGGCACTCGGAACTGGTGGAAGGGATCCACAGCCTCCACGCTAGGGCACAACCTGGCTTTGGGTGTTTTCTGTGGCGGGCTAACCTCCCCCTCAGCATAGTGGCATCAGGTGGTGGCAATAAGCTTGGGCACAGCAATGCAGGACTCGTGCCTGGGCTGCAGACCTTGGGGGCCCCAGATAGGCAGGAGTACAGACTTCCTGGGATACATGGCAGGAGAAGGCAGTACTACCTTGCCAACCCTCTGCCCCCAGCCCCCCACCCACTCATCTCTCTTCAACAATCGGGCTTTGAGTTTTGTTAAACTTCTTTTAACATGAAAGCTTTGCCCACTCCGGTTCTCTCCGTTGTCGCCCCGCATCCGTTCGCTCTCTTTGACCTTCTGCCAAACCCTCTTCACATTCAGCCACCCTCCCTCTTCCTTGCCTGGTTCAGGCTGTGTGAGTCCTCTGCGTTCAGCCCCTAAGGTTACATAAACAGTACTTTGAATTTCACATCTTTCTTTTGCTCCAGAGCTTTGTTTTCAGGTTCGTTAGGGACTTCCTCCCGGTCCCTTTGACTGCTTCCCACCTTCCCCCATTTGTTAAAAAAAGAAAAAAAGCCATAGATCTTCTGATATTTCTTTCTCTTGAAAAGCTGTTACCTGCCTGTCTGCCCATCAGTCTTGTTGATTCTGTTTCAAGGCGGTTTCCGGAGGCACCTTCTGCCTACAAGAGAGCTCTGTTTCTGCCCCACCTTCCCTTCCCTCCGTTAGCAGGGAGGTGGAGCAGGACAGAAGAGGACTGAAGGAAGGATCGATCTCTTGAACTTGCCCTTTGGTCCTTTCCTGAGCCCTGTCTGTGCACTGGCTGCTTTGGTGTCTCCATGTCCTATAAAGCTTTGTTGTGATGAAATCGGTGGAATGTGTGTGAGGCTTCCCTGGCCACCGACTTTTGTATCTATCTCTTTTGCTTCTCTGTCCCACTCTATTAACAAAGCTACCTTCTGCTGCGTGGTGCTCCTTCAACCGCGACCAGAGGTCTTGGCAAAGGAAATCTGCCTGTTGGCTCTCACACTTGGGCCACCCACCTCTCACCTCTGCCTCAGGCAGGTGGCATCGATGAAAGTCTGACTGTACTCCACCTAGCATTTGATTAATGCTAACATTGACTGGCGCTCACAGGTCAAAATGGAAAATTCATTTCTCTAAAGTTGCGAGTGCAATCGCTCATGAGCAATCACCTGACTCCCTGACAGGGCTTGCTAAGTCTTTGGGCTTAAATGAGACTCTACACGCGTCAGAGGAGTAATTGCACCGTGGGAGATCGGGAGCTAATTTCACCTGGGTGCACAAGGAGTTTTCCTATTTTAACCCATGCAGTGGAAAGGTGCAATGTGACTCCCCACCCCCACCACCCTGATTTCCTGGAAGCATAGCCTTGTGACATCAGCCCCAGGAAACACATTTCCTTTGGTCATGAAGTCTCAGAGTTTCTGTAGTAGATGTGACCTCACATGTTTAATAAATTACCAAACAAATGCTTTCTGGAAGGGCAACAACGTCCCTAAAATAGGACATCATCCCCTAGCCTGCGTGGGACCACTTCATTTTCACTTTGAATTTATCTGGGATTTCAGTTATTCCGATTTCTGAGACTCTTTTTTGCCATGTAGCAGTGCTGCAATGAGACACCGAGAAGCTGCCTCCTGGCGGAGTAGGACTGGGAGACAGGTGTTGGGGCTGCATCCCACTACATTTAGCTGGGGACCAGGGATCCCACAGCTGCCACACTTGGCTAGGACCCCCCAAATGGACAAGAATAAAAGAATAGAGCACCCATATAACAAACATAGAATCAACGTCTACATCAAGAGGCACCTCACACATCATAATTTCAGGTGGCTGGACCCAGCACAAATCTACAAATATGAACAACCAAGACATTATGCCTCCCTTCAGAAGCCAGAAGCCCTATTGCAATAGCATTGANGGGCAGAGGCGGGGGGGGCAGACTACAATATCCAGCAAAACTATCAATTATGATTGACAAAGAAATAAAAACATTTCATGACAAAAGTAAATATATGCAATTCCTGTTCACTGATCCATTTCCTCAGGATGCCCTAGAAGGAAAACATTAGGCACACCCAAGAAGATATAAGGAATAAATAATACCCAGTTAAAGGTGGGGGGAACCCACACTATAACAACGAAATAGTGGAAGTAATAAACACTGCTCATTAATAGCTCTCAATACTAATGATCTCAATTCCCCCATAAAAAGACATAGACTACCAAGCTGAATTGGAAAACAGGATTCATATTTATTCTGCATCCAAGAAACATAGATCACCACTAAGGACAGACATGAAGGGTCTGCGGAGCCCATGAGAATTATGATGTCATTTAATGCCAGCATTTCTCTGTTCAGTTTTAGGCTAAAAGGCTGAAAAAAAAAGGATTCCAATACAATGGAATCAAGAAGCGGGCAGGTCCAGCTATTTCGATGTCTGACAAAATAGACTTCAAAACTAATTAGAAGAGATAGGGAAAAATAGGAAATCTCATGAAAGGAACAACATCCAATTACTATCATAAACAGTTATACACAAGGGCACCCCAGGTCCTAAAAGAAACACTCTATTGCAGCTAAAATTACATACTGACCCTAATACGGGGCAAGTGGGTAACTTCAGTACCCTACTCCAGCAACAGACAGTTCATCCAGACAAAAACTAGCCAGACAAATGCTGGCGTTAAATAACATCATAACTCAAATGGGCTTAACAGAGATGTCTACGGAACACTTCACCCAAACATCAAAGAATATACTTTCATCTCAGCGGACTATGGGGCTTTCTCCAAAATGAGCACATATTAGGACACAAAGCAAGTCTCAAAGATATAAAAAGACGGACAAACACCTTTCATCCTGCATCATACCTGACCGCCACAGATTAAAGCTGGATATCAACAAGAACAGAAATGGCAGGACGTATACAAACTCGTGGAAGCTGAACAACTCACAACTGAATGAAAACTGGGTCAATTTACTTTTTCATTTCTGTGATAAGAATCCATGACCAAGACAGCTTAAAGAAAAAAAGTTTGTCAGTGGCTTACATTTTCTGAGAGTTGGAGTCCACTCCTATCCTGGTGGGGACCATGACAGCAGGCAGGCAGGCAGGTATGGCTCTGTTGCAGTAGCTGAGAGCTTATATCTTAACCCACAAGCACAAGACACAGAGGGATAATGGGGAATAGGGTGGGCTTTTGAAACCTCAAAGTCCCCCCTGCAGTGGCACATCTCCCCCAACAAGGTCACACCTCATAATCTTTCCCAAATAGTTCCACCAATTGGGGGCCAAATATTCAAACAGATGAGCCATCAACAGATAGGCAACATTCTCATTCAAACTACCACATGACAGAAATAAGAAAGAAAATTAAATTTTTCTCAGAATTGAAGGCAAATGAAAACACAACATATCTAAAGTTTTAGGTCTCAGTGAAGGCAATTTGAAAAGACAAGTACATAGCACTAAGTGCCTAAAAACCAAACCAAACCAAAAACAGAGAAATCCTATATTAATAATATAATGCCTCATTTGAAAACTCTAGAGAAACAAGAAGAAAATGATATCCCAAAAGAGCAGATGGGAAGAAATAATCAAACTTAGGGCTGAGATCAATGAAACAGAAACAAAATACAATGAATCAATTAAGTGGAGGTTTGGTTCCTTGAGAAAATAAAAAATAAATAACGATAAACCCTTAGCCAAATCAACTAAAAGACGGAAAGAGAAAATCCAAAGTAATAAAATTAGAAACGTAAAGAGGCACATTACAGCGATACTGAGGAAACTAAGAATCATAAGGACACATCTTGAGAATCTCTGTTCTACCAAATTGGAAAACCTAAGAAAAGTGGATCGATTTCTTGATATATGTGACCTAATAAAGTTAAACAAAGATGAAAGAAGCAATATAAACAGAATCACAAGCCTAGTGAGATAGAGAGGTAAATAAAAATCTCCTAACCAAAAAGAGCCTAGGGACAGATGGATTCAGTGCACACTTCTACCAGACCTTCATAGAAGGAACTTACACCAATACTCCTCAAATTATTGCAGAAAATAAAACCTGAAGGAACATTTCTGAATTCTTTTTATGAAGCCACCATTACCCTGATGCCACAACCACAGGAAGACACAACAACAACATATCACAGGCCAACGCCGTTTATGAACATAGATGTAAAAACTGTCAATGAAATACTTGCAAACCAAAGTGAAGAGCAAGTCAAAAAGATTATCCAGTTCGGTCATCCCAGTGATACAGGGATGGTTCTAGGTAAATATAACTACTTCATGAACATTCTGAAAACAACCACCACAGGATCATCTCATTAGCTGTAGAAAAGGCCTTTTCCAACACCTCTTCATGATAAAAGTACTGGAGAGACTAGGGATAAAATGGACAAACCTCAATATAATATTGTTTATAGCAAACCTACAACCGATATTAACATAAATGGAGAGAAACTCAAAGCATTTCCACTGAAATCAGGAACAAGACAAGAATACCCACTTTCTGTATACCTATCATTACAGTACTTGAAGTCTTAGCTAGAGCAATAAGACAACTGAAGGAGGTCAAGGGGATACGAACAGGAAACAAAGAAGTCAAAGTATCTTTATTTGTAGATGATGCAATTTTATACATAAATGTTCCATATGATTCTACCAGGAAACATATACATCTGATAAAAAACCTTTCAACAAAGTAGCAGGATACAAAATCAATACATAAACATCAGTAGCTTTCCTATATACAAATGACAAAAAGATCCAGGTAGAAATCAGGGAAACAGGATAGCCTCAAAAAAAGTTATGTAATGAAAATTTGAAGACACCAAAGAAAGAAATTAAAGAAAACACCAGAAAATAAAAAGTCCTTCCATAATCATGGATCAATAGGATTAATATTGCAAAACTGGCCTTCCTATCAAGAGTAATCTACAGATTCTATAACCATCAAAATTCCAACACAACTCTTCACAGAAATTGAGTAAAACAACCTTCAGCTTCATTTGGAAATATAAAAACCCAGGACAGTTAAAACAGTCCTGAATAATAAAGAACTGCTGGAGGTGTCACCACCCCTAGTTTCAATTTGTATTATAGAGCTGTAATGTTTAAAAACACCATGGTATTAGCATGAGACCAGACGTGGATGTCAATAGAATTGAACTGAAGATACAGACATAATTCTACATACCTATAGCTATGTGATTTTTTTAATAAAGAAGCCACAAATATAGACTGGAGAAAGGACAGCATACACAATGGTGCTTGTCAGACTGGGTGACTGCATGTAGAGAAATGAAAATAGATCCATAACTATCACTCTATTAAAAATCATCTCCAAATGAACTTGACATAAGGTCTGTTACCCTGAATCGTATAAAAGAAAGTAGGAAATAGGTTTGAACTCATTGGCACAGGAAAAGACTTTCTGAGGAGACTGCTGTTAAAAAAGGCACTAAGATCAACAATTAAAAACTGGGACCTCACAAAGTGGAAAAGCTTCTGTGTGGCAAAGGTAACCATCATTCAGGCAAAGCAGCAGCCTGCAGAATGGGAAAAGACCTTTACCAACTCCACATTGAATAGAAGGTTAGTACCTATAATATATAAAGAACCAAAAAATCCTGAGCATCAAGAAAAATTAATATAGATACAGAACTAAACAGACAGCTCTCAAGGAATGAAATAGAAATGATTGAGAAACACTTGAAAAAATGTGCAACATCCTTAGCCATCAAGGAAATGCAAATTAGAACTACTTTGAGATTTCATTTTACACCACAGCCAGAATGCCGAAGATCAATAACACAAGTGACAGCTCACGCTGGCAAGGATGCGAGAACCAGGGAACACTTATTCATTGCTGGTATGAGTCCAAACTAGTGCAGCTACTACGGAAATCAGTGTGAGGTTCCTCAAATAGCCAAAAATAGATCTACCCAAAGATCTAGCTACACAACTCTTGGGCATATATCAAAAGGACTCTATATCTTACTACAGAGGTGCTTGCTCATCCGTGTTCGTTGCTGCTTTATTCAGAAAAGCCAGAAATTAGAAACAGCCTAGATGTCCATCAGCTGATGGTGGATAGTGAGAATGTGGCACATTTACACCATGGGCTATTACTCAGCTGTTCCGAAAAATGAAATTGTAATATTTGTAGGTAAATGGATGGAGCTAGAAACAATCATCCTGAGTGAGGTAACCCAGACCCCAAAGACACGTAATGCATACTTTGTCTTTATGGATGTTACCTTTTAGGGTTTAGATTTGTGTACCTCAGCTGGAATATCACAGAAGTTAAGTAGCTAGTAAGGGACTCCTCCCAGGAGGGAAGGGAGGGTCTCCTAGGAAGGGGAAATAGAATACAGTGGCAAGAAATGATAAAGGCGGAACTGGAGCGGTAGGTCTTATATGGGGGAGGGATGGGAGGGCAGAGTAAGGAGGGACTATGGGGAAAGACAATGGCAGAATTGTCCCAAGTCTTTGGTCCACAAATAAGTATTGCTGAGGAAAGGAATAAAAAACCACTCCCCCACCCCCACTTCACCCAGTGTCTGGTAGAAGTCTGTCAATGCGGAACCTGATGGCCTGACTTTGACCCTCAGAACCTCACATATGTGGTCACGAGAGCCACTGCAGAGGTAAATCGGAGACAGCTCATCTGCATGGCTCTGCAGGAGGCCTGCAAAGGGACTGTCTAACCGGAAGGAGGCTTGGTCTCTGAATTTACGCATAACCCAGGTTTGCTTGCAATTCATAAGTCATTTGCATGTAAAATTTGATTTCCGAATTACTTTATAAAGTTTATTTACCTAAGAGATCGGACATTTCTTGATATTCTAATTACATTTTTCATTTGTTTGGTCAATGTCAATTAAAAAAAAACCAGATAATCCAAGTGTAAACTTTGCTGCAGATCCCCTCTGAGCTACAGTAAACGTCCTGTGTTTGCCTACGAGCTACTTAGTAGAGCTGATCTTCCAGCATGGATGTGTTTTTAAGCTTAGTAAAGAAAATATGACCTGTGGTTAGAGGACCTTCATATAATTTTAAAAAGCAGAATTCTTTTATCCCAAATAAATAAGAGAAGGAAATCTATGATGTTTTCCCCCTCATTATTGTTTAATTAGGATTGAAATCTTGAAAAATAAAAATAAATCTTAGTGCTGATAAAATTGCCACCCCCTGATTATCGCAAGCATTAAAGTGCTGGGATCTAAATCAATGAAGGTTTGTTGTGTGGTGCTGTTCAAGTCCCAGGCCTGTGTTTGGGGACAGCTGATCTTTCCTGTTCAGGGTTCTGAATTTCGGAGAAAAAAAAAAGCATCTGTACTGAACACATAGGCACACATTATCCTATAATTGTTTCCCGAACTATAGAGTGTAACAATTACAGACTGAGTGCTTCAATAGCACTCAGTAGTAGAAGTAACCTAGAGATGAATTAAGGTATTCTGAAGCATGCGCATAGGCACTGTGCAAATGCTGTACCAATCTCATACAGCCCGGGAAGTTTCGTATCCGGGAAGTCCTGGAACCATCCTCTAGAATGACCAAGGGGCAACTGTGTCCTGTTGAAAAAGCCTAAGTTACCAAGCAGTTTGCTTTCATAGTCAACATGACTGTTTTCTTACAAGTATTAAATAATAAATTTTACAAATGTTGAGAGTAAATATTAGATAAACAAACACACATTTCTCAGTGTTTCTCTTTACTCTTTGCCATCGGGGCTAAGTCAGGAGAAGAACCACCCTACGGGGTAAAAATGAAGGGATGGGTCAGGAGTGAGGTGGACGCTGTGGGCTCCCTCCTGGGCCAGACTCCTCTGCTGACTGAACTTAGTAGGAGGCTGGAGTGCTGTGCTAGGAGCTCAGGAAGGCCGCTGCTGGTTTTCTGGGCTTATCTCCCATTCAGGTGCTCCACTACCACATTGAAAGACCCAATTGTCAGCACAGGGTTTCTATTGTTGCAAGAACGAAACACCATGACCAAAAAAACAAGTTGGGGAGGAAAGGGTTTATGTGACTTACACTTCACCATTGCCATCACTGAAGGAAGTCAGGACAGGAACTCAAACAGGGCAGGAACCTGGAGACAGGCTCTGATGCAGAGGTCATGGATGAGTACTGCTTACTGGCTTGCTCCCCATGGCTTGCTTAGCCTGCTTGTTCCTCTCTCT
>LOEQ01001405.1:477083-487710 GCA_001685075.1 Bramus lutescens
ACCCCAGCCAGTGGTCAGGGTGGAAATGGCTGGGCCTCTTTCTTCTCGGGTCCTTCAGTGTTTCAAGTTGTTTGTTGCTAGGCTTAGGATCCTAGTGTTACCTGACAGATGAGACTCACCTCTGTCCTGAGTCACTTCCTAACAGACTGTGAGCCCCTGGATCTTTTAAAAAAGATCTGAGGTGCTTATCAAATAACTAGAGCTTAATACACAGCAGAATACATGCACATAACTGATTAAAATGGAGGCGTGCTCAATTCTTGGTTGTTCGCATATTGTATGGGGATGCCGGGCACTGGCGTTCTGGTCCCAAGAACTCTGCAGTCACCCTTCATTTGGATAAAAGCTAACACATATGACAGGTACACCATATGGAAGGGGAACATCACAGTGTCTTTTCTGTCTTGTCATTGACTCTATGACTGCCTCAACCTGGGGAAAGTCTGTGATGGGCTGCGGCTCTCAGCACCCCTCTGCCTGGTTTGTTCTGACCTCTCAGATCTAGGTTCTGGCCAGCCTTGCTGCACAGCAGGTGTCGTGGTTTTTCTTGCCCTGCCCCTTCTAGGACACAGCTGTCAGACAGAGAAGATTGCGGCACAGCCCAAATTCTCCCATGGCTACCTGCAAAGACAGGAAGAGCGCATTGTTAAGAGACCTCAGCTCTGATCAGTTCTTGTCTCAGAATCATCCAGTGGCATCCACCATACCCAGCCTGACTGTCAGTCAAGGAGCACTAGGATCACCCCTCCTCCCCCTGGCTCCTCTCTCCTCCCCATCCTCATGCAGCATTTCTAATGAGGCTTTGTTCTTTCCCAAAGTGGAGCAGGACTACACCCTCAGACTCCGTCATGCTTCGCCCTGCTTGGTTGCCCCTCTTCTCCGGCCACTCCCTGACTCTGTTAGGGGTCTGCTCAGAGGAGACACTTCCTCAGACTCTCTTCTTCAAGCATATCCTCCCCCAAGCCCTGAATCCCAACTTCTCTCCTCACTGATCCCACTGAATTGAGGCCCCCTCTCAATAAGGGATAGTCTGGGTATTTGTTTAGTTGCTATCTCACAAGGTCCACCCACAAAGATTTTTGTCTTATGATTCTGATGACAGTAAAGGAGTGTGTTTCTGCAATTATACTTGGGGCTGGAGAGATGGCTCAGCTTTTAGAAATCACTGGCTGCCCTTCTGGAGTACCTACAGTTGGTTCCCAATGCTCACATGAAGCTTACAACTCCAGTTCCGGGGGATCTGGTGCCATCTTCTGGCATCTGTGTGCACTGCACACATGTGACACAGACACACATGTAGGCAAAACTCCCATGTGCATTGTTAAAAAGGGTTAAAAAATAAAAATAAAATCCCAGTTCCATCATGTATTCAAAATCCACCTCACATGGGCATCATAAGTTCTCCTCCTTGCTATATCTCCTCTTCATAGTAAGTCTCTTTGTATGTGCTAAAAACTCCTCCAACTGCATTAAATCCTCTGGAACCAAGGAAGAGAAACCTCGAGGACACAAGGAGGAAACTCATTATGATGCTACCATGGGGAGTTGTGGAAGATGGTTATCCAAGTGACCCAAGTGACTTTAGATTAACCCAGTTCTTTCCTCTTCTTCCTTATCATTCTCAAGACAAAATAGAACGTGCCAGAAAAAGCAACATCCAGAGCAAGGGAGGGACAGCCCAAACTCTGTTACAGGGCCTGAAATAAGATTTTTTTTAAACACATGTTGTGTTGTAGGGCTGTCAGCTCCAGAGTAGACTACCGGGCACTGTCCTCAGCTGTGGTAGCACAAGTGGACATATCTTCCGAAGATGTTCCACTCCCACAAGGCAGCTTTGTGAACCATGTGGCCAGGGTTGTTGTTTGTTTCAGGCTCCTGTTTCCCGTACTAACTCTGTGTCAGCATTAGCCTGCTTTGTGTAGCTTGTCACTAGAAAGTGTGTCCTGTCTTGGTAGCTCAGACTGGTAACCAGGTGCTGTTTTAGAAGGTATGTAAGGACATCCCAAAAGACTCCTTTGACCAGCCGACAGCCTGAGGAGTGTGTCCTATCTCCCCCCAGCTCTGGTCACTTTTTAGAGCATCACCCATTTGCATTGTGCCCAGTCACAGGTCCCAGTCGTCTGGCAGTGTAGTCCAGAGGCAACCTAAGCTCCAGGCCTAGTTCCAGAAGAAAGGCAGGCAGTTCGAAACTGCTAGAAGACCTAGGCACAGCGCCTGATAGCTGGGCTAAAGTTGCAGCCACTCCCCACCTAGCACTTTAAGATATGTTTGTGGGAAAGAGTCCCAGCATCTCCAGCCTGTGTGGCCTCATTTTAGCCTTGTTCCCAATGACCAAACCTGTGTGCTAACCCCATACCAGCTTCTCCCCTCAGAGTCTGGGGTGTTTAGGACTTCAAAGGAGACCCTCTCTATTTCTAGCTTCTGGGACTAACTGAGACAGTTTGTCCAAGTTAGGTTTCAAAAGCGGGGCAATTACAGATCTCTCCTTCCCTGGGAAGGGCAGCCTTGGCCTGTATACATTTTCTAAGTCACACAATAAAGCACACAGATCCTAAGAATCAGGGGAGACAAGTTCAGACAAATCATATAACCGTGTGTGACCTCTGTTCTCCTCCACCATGCTGGCACACAGCTGGAGTCTGTAGACACTGCTGGATGAAACAGGTGACCATGTCCTTGGAGCATTCAGTTGGTGTCCTCCTGAGCACAGAGGAAGACGTTGGCCGTAACACGGCTAACAACTCAGTACGGCACCTGAAGTTGTGGGAGGAAGACTCAGAGGGAGAAAGACAATTGCGCTGCTTTCGTTTTTCCATCTGCTGGGTTCAATCGACTCCTTATCTTTCATTAACAATCAAATGCTTCCTTCGGTGCCTTTGATTTTGCAGTTATATTTTGAAATAATTTTCTTTATTATTATTTAGTTTTTCTGAGGTTTGAGGCGAGGCGTCTGCAGATGTCCATTTGTTCCTCCAGGTCTCACTTGAGAGAACATCATTATGATAATGATACCTAATTAATCCTCTCCAGTGCCTCCCATAAATCCACTGCTTCATGCTATAAGCTACCACCATTTGTTTTTTTACAAAAGGAATCAGCGTGTTGATTAATTTGATCTCTGGTGCCACGAGAATAATGTAAGGAGCCCTGAGGTTTCCACGTTCTCAGCGATGTGAATGACAGCGTGACACCGCGGATGCTTCCTAATGGGTCTCGGTGATGGATGGGGGCACTCTCCTTGACTCTGACATTTACAGTAGGGTAACTGCCACCTCATAAATATTACAGACTCACGAACAGTGAGCGGACCATAGAATTGAAGGGCAAAGCCACCTTCTGATTCCTGTGGGGCACTGGTTCCATGGGACTGGGGACCAGACCCTTCTGTGACAATATAACCAACCAGTCAGGTGTGGAAAGAATCGAGCTGACATCAACCTTTTGCTTTTGATGGTCTCCTGTGAGCTGTATTCCCTCAAAGTGGGACATGTCAGGTGGTAAGGAAGAGATAGCTGCTGAAGAGCTGAGTCCGTGTGATGAGGGAAACACTCCGATTCTCAGTTAACTTAGCTCAGGCTGGAGAATGGACATTTGCCTATGTGATAGCCTCCACATGCATTTTCTTCCCTGTCTGAAATAGTCTGGCTACTCCTTGGTATAGCTCAGCCCCAGGCCATTCCCCGCCCCCTCTCTCAGTGTAAGACATATAGCCCAGGCTGGCCTTGAACTTACTATGAAGCCAAGGCTGGCTTTGAACACTTTGGGATAAGGGACCTGCTTGTTGATAGGTCTTCTACCACATGCTGCAGTTTTGCATCTTATTAAATGAGAGGAGAGAATTGGGACCCATGGAGTTGCCTTTCTTTTCCACTTCCCATCCTTTCTGTGTCTTTGTGGCTTTTTGAGACCATGTGAATAGACCACATGAAATTTTCTCTATGATAAAGAATTAACAGGTTTAGCCTAGGTGCTGGAGATGGCAGTGTCAGTCTCATGTCTCAGGTGTAAGCTGCTCTCTCAGTGGTCAATCCACTGAATAAATGTACAGTGTTAGGTAGGTGCGGCCCAGAATAACCTATATCAGCCACCCTGGGCCTCAGTTTCTCCAAGCCCCTCTAGTGATTTTTTTTCCCCTTGGACCCCTTGACGACCTCAGATTTTTGGGAATAGCTCCAAGATTAAAACTGCAGTTGTAAATGTTACCAATAGGAACAGAAATTACTCAGTGCTGCATCACCCAAAAGCCCACCCCGGTATGAGGAATGACACCTCACAAAGGATGGAAACTTGGGGCACACTGCACAGCCTGCAGGTAGCTCAAAAGGCTGGAGAGTGTCCTTTCCCAGGAGCTCTCTTTGTCTACATCTCCTCCAGACTGCCCCGCTGGCCTCTGATTTTTCCAGGCAGATCAACTTGTCTGTGAATCTCTTAGCAGGCCTCGCTGCTATGTTTGGAGGTGGGATTAGGCAATGCATCTGATCAGTTTAAGGAACTTTCTGAAGCCGTTGAGTTGTTTACTTCCTGTTCTTGGAGCTTCCCTGTGGGCTAGACCTGTTTCACCTCCCCTTAGAACATCATGTTTCATTTCCCATTTAGCATCCTGTCTTAAAATATCCTGTCCTTTCATCTCCCTTTAATATCCTGAAGGTTTTCTCTGGGAGGAAATCGCCACACAGAACACACACACACACACACACACACACACACACACACACCTTCCTGGTTTCAGGGCAGCCATTCTCTTCTGCTTTGGCATCGACAGTGATTGATTACACAATCAAGCCCTCACAGACATCTGGAAGCCTGCTTACTCCCATCAGCCTTCTGGGGCTCTGTTTCTTGCTGTCTTTGAGGATCCCCCAAGCTTAGCAGCCCTAGTCAGCTGTAGCCTTGGAACCTAAACCAAGGGGATGGAGGATGACACAGAATATTCCTGGTTGCTCTCACATGCTCTGTGGTTTTATTGCTTTTGTAGCTGACAGTTTCCTTGGAGCTCCAGGGATCTGCTGAAGTCCTTTTACTTATTGTAAGGCAGTGACAGCAGAGAACCATCACTGGTGATCTTAGAGTCGGTGAAGCCATAGCTCCATGGCCAGGATGAGGACATCTCTAGGTCTAGGGAGGTGGTAGTCTGGGGTAGGTATACAGCCCAGCTTGGAAGTATGCAATGCCTGGCGTAGGTATACAGCCCAGCTTGGAACTATGCAGTGCAAGTTGTTTTTTTGTGTGTGTATTTACACATATATTCACACACACACACACACAAATATAGACTGCATTCCCTCTGAAGCAACGTTTCTAGGAAATTTTTGATCCCTTTGTGGCTATATGTACAAGAAAAGTCAAGCGGTTTTCCAAACAGGCCAGTTTCTTTATTGTTCTATCTACACCACTGCTTGGTTTTATTCCCCAAGGGCCTTTCTCTCTTCTATTGGGTTTGCTTGTTTGGTGGTTTTCTGGCCAATCCAATTGCTCAGCAAGCTCTCAGTCCTGCTGAACAAGCGCACGTTCAAGCAGAGAACACTCGTGTTTTCTGTAGGCTTTGGCCAGAAACCCCTGCTTGCACTCACACAAAGTGTGGAGCTAGCTCTTTAGGGCTCAATGCAAGGAAGTAACTTACAAACATTTCTCAATTTGTGGGATTAGATTGCTATGAATTTTCTCCCAAGGTGCTTCCCCAGCTCTGATGGTGAGGGATCTAGGGCGGGAGGGTAGTAATTAAGAGCAGTTCAGGTTTGTGGGATACACAGGCTTACTTCCCTATGGTTGATTCTGACAGAGGTTTTGCCCACCTTGGGCAGGGTCAGACTGCAGCTGGGTACACATTCCTAGCATGGGGGACTGGCTGGCGGCAGGCTGTTGGGTCGGTGTCCACCGTCTCGGAGTCTGCTTCTCATTCCTCCAGCACCCGGAATGTTCAACTCTGCTGTCACTCCTCCGAGCCAGGGTCATCAGGAAGCTGGAATGATCAAGTCCAGGCGGAGACCCTTGTCCGTATGTCTGTACTCCTCCTCTGTGTAAGCCATGCAGAGCCATCTGCTCATTGTTTGATAACGAATGTGTTCTCAGCGCCCGTGCTCCCGGTATCCCCTGCATCCCCTGCCACTCCTGGCTCTTTTATTTTCAACGAGACTTTGGGGTTTATAGGAGACAGGGAGAGAATTACTCCCATTATCCCTTTTGGAGTTGGGGTCAGAACCCTGATCCAACCTCCAGCTCTGATAACAGAAGGAACAGGATGCAATTGGTGTATTTAATAAGTAACCAACCCTGGGTTCTTCAGCTTGTACCCACTGCATGGGCCTGTCCCAGTCATTTCTCTATTTGGCCTTGAGCACAGAGGATAAAGTACCTGATGGCATAAAATAGCTGGTGCAGTTTGCTCATGCACGTACCCCGGGTCTTACCACTCAGATGAAAACCAAAGATTTCCCCATCCTAGAGGGCCCTGCCACCTCCCCTACTGTACTCACATCCTCCGGACAACCGGAAGTACTTTCCCATTTACAGTGGAGGTGGCCGAAGCTTGGAGAAACAGTCGGGATCCACTCTAAGCTCCCACTATCCCAGAGCAAAACCTTCCTTACATGGCCCCCTCTCACGCAACTGAGTAAAAACTCCTCTCCTCCCAGAAGCCCTTGCATCCCGAGGGGTGCGGAGGTGGAGGGTATTGGCAGCCTCTTGCCTTCNCTTCGTGTGCCTCAGGGCGACCACCTGTGCAGGCATCGCCGCTGCCAACCGCAGACAGCCCACCCATCCACACCGCCTGGGTGCCAGGGCACACAGCAGGCACAGGGAGACTGCGGAGTGGCCTGGAGAGGTGAGACCTGTCACTTCCCGCTTGTCTTCACTCTGCTTTGCAGCATCTCCTCCCTTTGCCCACCTGCTGGAACCTGCTGCTCCCAGCTTATGCCAACCCTTTCTCTGGGGGGCTGGGCTCCCACGATTCTCCCCTCAGACTTGTGCCTGCAGGTCCTCAGGCTCTGAGGGAGACCTGGAGGTCTTCCAACTGGGCTTGTATGTCCCCAGGGGCTGGGAAGGCTGGTGTGAGCTACCCATCCCAGAGCTTTTGATCTGGCTTCAGATTACAGGTCAAACTTTGACTATTTCCTGCCTTTAGCCCTCAGCCCATGTCCTGAGCCCGGGTTTCCCTTTCCCTGCTCAGGGCCTCTTAACAAGATGGATCACCCCAGCAGTACCTGCCTTTGCTATGGCCGCTCCTCCAACCAGCATGAAGTCTCCTTCAGCAGAAGAAACTAGCATATGGTGTGGTGGCAGAGGCCCCCACATCACAGCCAGGCAGTCAGAAACACCTGCTCTATTCTATCTCCTTGTGGGCAAGGAAGAAAAGTTCTGAGTGATCTTGCCCAATAGCTAGTTACAAAACTGGCTTAAGAACAAAGAGCTTAAACTTTCCTGTGGGTCTTAGCACGCTGTTTAACACATACATACACACTCACACACACACATGCATGCTCATGTACACAAACAGACATATACACAGACACATACACAGACATACACATACATAGACAGACAGACACACAGACAATCATATACACGGACACACATACAGATATACACACTTAGACAGACATATAAACAAACTTATACACAGACATACACACACAAATATACAGACACACAGACAAACATACACACATACAACACACACACATACCAATAGACATAGACATGCACACACAAATAGACACACACACGCATGCACACACATGCATGTAGACATATACACAAACATACACACATACACCCACACATAGACATACACACATAGAAACAAATACACGTGCGCACACACAAATAGACATATACACAGAAGACATACGCAAATACACACACACACANCTTCGTGTGCCTCAGGGCGACCACCTGTGCAGGCATCGCCGCTGCCAACCGCAGACAGCCCACCCATCCACACCGCCTGGGTGCCAGGGCACACAGCAGGCACAGGGAGACTGCGGAGTGGCCTGGAGAGGTGAGACCTGTCACTTCCCGCTTGTCTTCACTCTGCTTTGCAGCATCTCCTCCCTTTGCCCACCTGCTGGAACCTGCTGCTCCCAGCTTATGCCAACCCTTTCTCTGGGGGGCTGGGCTCCCACGATTCTCCCCTCAGACTTGTGCCTGCAGGTCCTCAGGCTCTGAGGGAGACCTGGAGGTCTTCCAACTGGGCTTGTATGTCCCCAGGGGCTGGGAAGGCTGGTGTGAGCTACCCATCCCAGAGCTTTTGATCTGGCTTCAGATTACAGGTCAAACTTTGACTATTTCCTGCCTTTAGCCCTCAGCCCATGTCCTGAGCCCGGGTTTCCCTTTCCCTGCTCAGGGCCTCTTAACAAGATGGATCACCCCAGCAGTACCTGCCTTTGCTATGGCCGCTCCTCCAACCAGCATGAAGTCTCCTTCAGCAGAAGAAACTAGCATATGGTGTGGTGGCAGAGGCCCCCACATCACAGCCAGGCAGTCAGAAACACCTGCTCTATTCTATCTCCTTGTGGGCAAGGAAGAAAAGTTCTGAGTGATCTTGCCCAATAGCTAGTTACAAAACTGGCTTAAGAACAAAGAGCTTAAACTTTCCTGTGGGTCTTAGCACGCTGTTTAACACATACATACACACTCACACACACACATGCATGCTCATGTACACAAACAGACATATACACAGACACATACACAGACATACACATACATAGACAGACAGACACACAGACAATCATATACACGGACACACATACAGATATACACACTTAGACAGACATATAAACAAACTTATACACAGACATACACACACAAATATACAGACACACAGACAAACATACACACATACAACACACACACATATCAATAGACATGCACACACAAATAGACACACACACGCATGCACACACATGCATATAGACATATACACAAACATACACACATACACCCACACATAGACATACATACATAGAAACAAATACACGCGTGCACACACAAATAGACATATACACAGAAGACATACGCAAATACACACACACACATACAAGTGTACCAAAAATTTCTGGATTTCTTCTTTCAATGGAGGTTTAGCTTACGATCAACCATGTCTATTGAGTGGCTTGAGTTGTGGCTGTAAGGCTGAAAAAGCAGCTGCAAATAACCCCGGAAAAACCATCTCAGTGGCTACAGTTCTTCCCACACAGATTCCCCCCATACAGAACTAAACTGTGGCTTTAGAGCATAGACTTAGTGACAATCTGTAGCTAGAATTCTTTTGCGCTTTAAGGCTACAAAATGGTGCCCCAGATCCAGCCATTGGATCCGTGTGGCTGGGCTGCGGTTCAAGTATGCCACACTGAGCTTAGCAGAGAAGAGGTGTGTTTGCTGACATTGCTCTATTCAATGCCCCAAGAAGCTCTCTATAGTAGGTACTAGTGTTATTTCCATTTTAGATGCAAAGAAAGCACAGCTTGCGTGGTTCATCTCACCCCAGTCAGAATGACTAAGCTCAACACAACGGCTGCTGCTGAGGCTGTAGGGAAAGAGCAGCCCTCAATCACTGTTGGTGGGAATGCAAACTGGTGCAGTCACCCTTGAAATAAGCACGGGTAATCTTAAAACATGAGAATAAATCTAGCATATGACCTAGCTATACCACTCCTGGCATATGCCCAAAGGACATGTCATCCTGCTCCACAGATGCTGCTCAGCCATGTTCACAGCCACCCGATTCATTCTAGCCAAGAAATGAATATGGCCTAAACGCCCTTCAGCAGATTAATGGATAATTAAACATACAGTAGAATAATACTCACCTATAAAGAAAAATGAAATCATGAAATTTGCAAGGAAATGGATGGAACTAGAAAAAAATTATATTAAGTGAGGTAACTCAGATCCAAGAAGAGAAGCAGCTCATGTTCTTTCTCATCTGCAGTTCCTAGCTCCAGATCTTCAGATGTGAGTTATACAACATGGAGTACTGGTAAGAACCAGGAAAGTATAAGGGGTCCATAGGTGGGAGAAAGGGGAGCTTGAGACTGGAATGTGCAGGATACAGGTGATATGAAGTGGGGAACAGAAAAGCTGGGAGAGGACTTGCTATGGTAAAACATGATGAACCAAAGTCGCTTGGGGAGGAGAGGGTTTATTTCATATTACAACTTACGGTCCATTGTGAAGGGAAGCCAGAACAGGAACTCAAGGCAGGAACCTGGAGGCAGGAACTGAAGCAGAGGCCATGGAAGGGTGTGCTACTTACTAGCTTAGTCCTCCTGGCTTCCCCACCCAGGTTTCTTATACAACAGTGGGCTGAACTCCTCCACATCAATCATTCATAAAAGAAACACCCCGCACTCGGCTATAGGCCCATTTTATGGAGGCTTTTTTTTTTATCAATTCAGGTTCCCTCCTATCAAATGATTCTAGCTTGTGTCAAGATGACAAGAAGTTAACCAGCACAGGACTCAGCTGGGGTTGGAGGGAAGTCAATTCAGAAGAAGGAGGAAGGAAAAAGGACAGATTATACCAAGGTTGTTTCATAAAGCCTCAAGGAATCTTATTTTATAGTTACCAAAAACTCTATACAATAAATAATCATGTGTATACACACACATATATCTCTGTCTGTCTA
>LOEQ01001405.1:494855-508868 GCA_001685075.1 Bramus lutescens
GCTCTGCAGACAGGCTGGTTTGCTGTGACCTTGAGAACCTTGCTTGAGGTCCTTCTTCCAGAAGCATTTCCCCAGACCTCTGTCTGCTCACATTCTCCTCCTGCAAGCCTGCCTCCACCACCATCTCTTCTGCTTTGGCCTCAGCTGGCATACCCCTTCCCCTCTATAGCGGTACGGGCTTGGGAATATCCAAGGTCCCATGGTGGTGTTTGGAGATACTGTTGTCCATGGCACCCACCCACCCTGGGCCACTCACTTCTCCAGTCCACACTACATGCTGCAGCACACCTGGACAGTCCCCTTTCCTTGTCCATGCCCATCTGTTCTGCTCTTTTCTCTGCAAACAACTGATTTCATCATGGAGCTTATAACTGTGTGAGGCCAGATCTGGGTAGGCCATGATGTGTTGGCACTCTGGGCACCCAGTGGTAAGAAAGGAGTGATTAGAAGTGTACCTTGTGATCACCCACTGTAGAGCAAATCTGAGTGGTTCTTCCTGAGGTGGTAAGCTCCACAAACAAAGACGGTTTCTCCTGTTGTGGTCTCTGATGTGTCTGTAGTACACATCAGACTTGGCGTCCATGGATGGACCCATGAGCAGAGCCTGGCACATGCTCAGCCCCTCGTATACATCTCTTTCTTCTTTCTTTCTTTTTTTTTAAATATTTATTTATTTATTATGAATACAGTGTTCTGTTTGCATGTATGCCTGCAGGCCAGAAAAGGGTGCCAGATCTCATTATAGATGGTTGTGAGCCACTGGGTGCTGGGAATTGAACTCAGGACCTCTGGAAGAGCAGCCAGTGCTCTTAACTGCTAAGCCATCTCTCCAGCCCTCTCCTCTTCTTATTTCTTATGGTTGCATGCTTTCCATGACTCAGGCTCTCAGCACACTCTTTGCCATTGTCTTAGTCAGTATTGTATTGCTGTGAAGAGACGCCATGACCAT
The DNA here is from genome assembly GCA_001685075.1 of Bramus lutescens. Taxonomy (NCBI): domain Eukaryota; kingdom Metazoa; phylum Chordata; class Mammalia; order Rodentia; family Cricetidae; genus Bramus; species Bramus lutescens. The sequence goes on from LOEQ01001405.1 coordinate 495,805, forward strand.
GGCAACTCTTGTGAAGGAACACATTGAATGGGGCCGGCTTCCAGTTCAGAGGTTAGTCCATTATCATGGTGGGAAGCATACTGGCACACAGCTGCAGACAGGATGCAGGAGGAGAAGCCTAGAGTTGACATCTGGATTGGCAGGCAGCAGGAAGAGAGCAACACTGGGCCTGCCTTGAGCATTTGAAACCTCAAAGCCCACCCCCACAGTGACACACTTCCTCCGACAAGGCCATACCTCCTAATAGTGCCACTCCCTATGAGAGTATAAGGGGGCCATTTTTATTCAGACCACCACAGCCACGCTCTGGTCAGTGTGGCAAAGTGGGAAGAGCACTGGGCGCAGAGCCTGAGACCCTCTCTGAGCCCCATGCCGGCTATTATGAGTTTTGTGTCTCTGGGCAAGTTACGTAACTCTCTGAGATTTTGCTTCCTCATTTGTCAAGTTGTAATGAAGTCTGTTTCTGTTCCTATGTTGCAAGCTGGTGGGATGGATAGATAGGATACTATGTCAAAATGTATTATAGATGGCCCTGTAAGATGGAGAGTCAATTGATTTTTACCATAGCTGACACTCTTATGCTGGCTACAAGGAGCCTATTATTCAGTGGCCATCGGGGCCTTCCTGTTCTTCCCATACAGCCTTCATTTCTTATACAGGCATCTCAAGAAGAGAAAATGAGATGGCAACAAGCAATGTGTTTCATTGAACAGGCTTTGAGCTTAAAATTCTGACACTGTGCTCAGCCCAGTAGTAATAAATTTTTCTGCCTTGAGTGGTGCTTCTCAGACACGCACTAAGGAAAAATAATTAAAGAAAAACCCAATAAAAAAGAGATCATAAAGGAGAAGACGGATCATAAATCACCAGTGTGACCTGCTGCCATCCTCAGGCTGAATTCGATAGCAAGAACCCTGGATTTCAGAATCTGACAGCAGGATTCTTGCAATATAACCTTGTTTCCTATGAATGGAATATTAAAAGGCACAGGGCTGTGTATGTAATCATGTGAGCAAACAGGAGAGCAGGGAGAACTGGAGGATGGCCTCCTTCTTCATTCACAGAGCAGCCAGGAGCGGAGCCCGGGGGTACCCTCCACCCTGCTGCCTTTGAGTCATCGCTCCTGACAGTTGGCAAGGAACCTGTGGCTATAAATCTGCAACATCAAAGATGCCTGGCCTGGGCATCCAGCTGAGACAATGAACTCTGTTCCAGAGTGGGGCTCAGAGCCCTTTGGAGATGCGGAGATACCACTAGCAAATGAATAGGAATACTATTCACCTAGCAATATATTTATCACAATCTTTTTGTTTCCTTTTTGGCTCTTTCAGAAAGTCACCCCTCTATCCCGAGTCAATAGTTCCTCTGCTTGCTCACTCAGCAATTATTCGTTGAATCCTTTCTTGCTCTGGACAGTATTTTAGGTCTGAAGAATACGGTGAAGAGTAGCCAGGTGCTTTGCCCACATACCGTTCACAGTGTCGAGATGCCCATCTGACAGATAAGGGAATCAATAATGTAATTTCAAAATGTGATAAGGCTCCTCCAGGAAAAGGCTGTGGTGGCACGAGGCTTATTCTCATCCCAAAGGAAGGCAGTTGGAAGGGGCAATCAAGAAAGGTGATGGATCTACATAGGGGAGCCAGCTTGTGGTAGCCTGGCAAAGGTCTGCTCAGGGAGCGAGGAAGAGCCTGAAATGGAAGGGATTAGGAGAAGGTGGGCGGGGNNAGGCTTGAGAGCAGCAGGTCAGGCGGTGCAGAGCACTGAAGGCCTCTAAGGAGTGTTCCTGGCTGCTAGTTAGGAGGAACGGGGTAGTTTCTAAGATGTTTAAAGCAGAAGAAGTGTAATGTTCCCATTTTCCTTGTGAAAAACCCCTCTGGCTGTGGGAAGGATGGGCCACTGGAGGGGAGAAGGAAGCAGGCATACATGCTATTGTCATACTATAAAAATGAGGATTGGTATTTGAAGCCTGTGCCGGAGGCATGGCTAGTGAGCCAAGAGCCTGGGTTTGTGATGTATTTGGAGGTAGAAAATGAGTATTGCTGATGGAAGTCACACACAAACTGGAAAGGAAAAATCAAGTCTGTCTCCTGGAGTTCTGGCTGCTGCAGCTGGGTACAGAGCCATGGAGAGCTGGAGGGAGTCTGGTTGGGAGCGCATGTATGCAGTGAGCAGTTCTGTCTTGGGTGCACAGGGTTCGAACATCTAGCAGACCTCTGAGTGGAGGTATTGGGTTGGCAGTCGGACAAGAGGTATGAGTTTGGAGAAGAATTCAGAATAAGAAGTGAAGAGTTGGTGTTTGATCGAGAGCGGTAAACCAGACCCAGACAGACAAACGTGTCTCATTCTCTCTTACATGTGGATTCTCACTTTGTATCTTCAAGTCTGTGTTTTTAGCTTGGAAGCCAGGAAACTAAAAAGGGACCATGGAAGATGGGGCAGAACTTCAGCAGAAACTTTAGGATGCAGGTTAGACATGAAGCGGAGAAAAGGAAAAGTAGAGGTGTTTATAGGTGGGGGAGGGGATAACAGGATATTGTTAAGGTAGGGACAGGTTAAAGGATAGCTGATACTAAGGATGTCTGCAAAGGACATGTTAAAATCTATTATTTTATAAGCATGTATAGACATATTAAAAAGTTTAGTTGGAGTTACTTTATATAAGGGGCTAATGCTTCTCCACAATGCATTAAGATAACAAACAGAAAGTCCAGTCATACATGTGGGATACCCTTCTTGTGAGTTGTTGGTCAGAGAGCTCTCAAAGGTCCCCAAAATAATACAGACCATTGTCATTGGTCTTGGCTGCCCACCAGAACTTGATGGTAAGGCCATACTGCTGCGAACACCACACATGCTGGGCACAGCACATGGGGCAATCAGGCTGATACTGAGTGAAATCTTCCTTCCTGCTTGACAGCTTTCATGGTGTCAGAAAGTGCTACGTTGGTGGAGAAAAAAAAAGCCAGACTTACCTGGTTGTGAACTCTGCAAGCTATAATAATTACTCACCTGGTAAGATATTATTAATATAATAGTGATATGAATGTTAAGGGGGTGCCCAATAGACTTCTAATTAGATTTAAGGGCTGCCCCACAGGGAGATAATTCATGCTTAGTACTATAAACCTGACCACGAAACTGTGGCCAGGAAGGTCACAGGCCCTAAGAGAGAACCCACTACTGTTATCTGACGCAATGATGGCGCAGCAAGCTGCCTTCTGCTCACCCTTGGACTCACAGATCAGTACAGCTCTCACACCTCATCACAGATGCTCCCTTTCGCAGTGGATGATGGTGAACAGAGACTCACAGCTGGTCCAAGAGCAGAGAACAAGTGACCCTGGAGTAGTCAGCCCTAAATGGGACATCTATAGCCCATCTCTTTCTCTAACAGTTCAGTGAGCATGGTGGGAGAGGAAGCAGAAGGATTGAAATTGAGAAAGACAGCTGCAAAACAGCCTTCCAGACATAACAGAGGCCATTGTACTCATGAACTTAAGCTGTGGTTGGTCAAACAAGCCCTGCACGTGATCAAGCCAGTCAACTTTCCAGCGTGGATGGTGTAGGGGATCCCAAGGGCTTAGCCCTAACTGAGAGACTATTGACAATTGATGGCTTCTAGAGGAGGGAGAGTCATTTTCTTCAGGCATGCAGTCCCTGGTAGGTTAGCCATGCTTCAGTAAAGAAGAGGGTGGCCGATAAGGGATAAGTGACATATATGGTCCTCGGACGAGCTTCAGGAGGCGGGCAGAGTTAGCAGTTCAAGTCTTTGGTCTCTACCTGGAGAAGGGATGCTGGAGGACAATGGCAGGGCATGTGGTACCGAGACCAGCAATTTTAAGTTTTCAATTAATGTTGACTTAGATTAATTACTTTATATTTACAAGATAAAGGCCAAGTTTCTCCTTTCCCATGTGGATATCCATTTTTTTTTCTGACACCGTTTCTATATCATATATTCTTGCTGTCCTTGTCAAAAGTAGTCAGTTCTGTATTTGTGGGTGTATTGCTAATCTTTCAGTTATGTTGGTCTATGTGTCTCCTTTAGTGAGAGCCCCATGCTATTTCCATCCTATAGCTCTGGAGTATAATTAGAAGCCAGGAAATGTAGTGCCTCCAACTTTGCTTTTTTTCTCAAAATTGCCTTAGCTATGCAGATCTTTTTGTAGTTACATGTGAATTTTAGGTTTCATTTTTCTACATCTGTGAAAAAAAGTTGGAATTTGGATAGGGTTATATTGAATCTGTATATTATTAATTCTTCCAATCTATAAACAAATATTTTTCTGTTTGCTCTGTGGTTTTTGATGTTTTGTGTTTTGTTTTGTTTTTGTTGAGACAGGATCTTGATATGTAGTCCTGGTTGTCCTGGAACTCCTAAGAGATCCACTTGCCTCCAGGCCATACTGAGCTAGGGAGCCTTCCTCTGCCACACACTTGCCACAGTGATGTGTTACCTCAGCACAGACCCAAAAGCAATGGGTCTACCTGAATACTGACTGGAACCTGTGAAACTTTGGGCCCCCAAAATCCTTCCTCTTTCTAAATTGTTTATCTCCAGTATTTTGTCCTAGTGACTGAAAACTCGTCCTTATGATTTCTAGATGCCTAAGACCATGCTGATGCTGATGGTGATACTGCTGTTTGTTGTGTGACAAAAATCTTCCCCGGGGAGATGCAACATACATGTCTACTCACCCCAGATAGAGAAGCCACCACAGACCCAAGGAAAGGAAACACCAAAGTCCAACTTGTTGAACCAATGAGTTTTACTGAGGTTACTTACAGGAATATGGGTAAGGTTACTTACAGGAGCAGAAATGATTCAAAGGCCAATGCATCACTTACTGGCTGGCTTCATGTGTCAACTTGACATAAAGTAGAGTCATTAGAGTGGAATGAGCCTCAGCTGAGAAAATGCCTCCATGAGATCCAGGTATAAGGCATTTTCTCAATTAATGATCAATGAGGGAAGGCCCGGCCCATGGTGGGTGGTGCCATGTCTGGGCTGGTGGTCCTGGGTTCCATAAGAAAGCAGGCTGAGCAAGTCATGATGAGCAAGTCAGTAAACAGCTCCCCTCCATGGCGTCTGCATCAGCTCCTGCCTCCAGGTTCCAGCCCTGCCTCAGTTTCTATTCTGACTTCCTCAATGATAGACTATGATCTGGAAGTGTAAGCCAATAAACACTTTCTTCTCCAAGTTGGTTTTTGGTCATAGTGTTTCATCACAGAAATAAAACCCCTAAGACAATAACCAAGGCCCACTCTTGCATGGGTGACAGTTCACAAAGCTGGGAACCTGGAGAACCCTGCACAGCCTGCAGGCAGCTCAGCAGGCTGGAGAGTGACCTTTCCAAGTAACTCTGCTCTAAACCTTTTCCAGGCAGCTCGATTTATTTCTGTTTCTTCCAGGCAGCTGGTCTGGTCTCAGAGACTTCTTGCAGCTTGGCTTGTCTTTTTTTGCAGGTCAGGTTTCTTTAGTTTGAGAGGGATTCCTAGCTTTTATTCCTTATTCTGGTAATGAGAGTCCAATTTCAGGGACTTCTTAGGGCTATTTTATTTGTTTATCTTCCTGTTTAAGGAGCTTCTTGTAGGATGGGATGTTTCCATCTCAGAGGACACTGTGACACAACACTGTCTTTTCCATTCTTCAGAAGACTATGTTCTCTTCCTTGTCTCCCCAGTGGACTAGACAGAATGTGCTAGTAAGAGGCAAAATGAGAATGAGGGGGCCTCTGATGTAGTTCAGTGATACAATACTTGCCTGGCATGGATGAGGTCTTGGGAGGAAAGATAAGAAAGAAAAAAAAACATTATCAGGAATACTGACACACACTTATAATCCTTGCACTTGGGAGGCTGAGTCAGGAGGATCATGAATTTGAGGCCGGCTTGAACACATAGAGAGACCCTGTCTCAAAAAACAGCCAGCCAACCAAACAAACAAAAACAAAAACAAACAAACAAAGATTAGAATAAGGCTCGAGAGACTGGAGCAACTCAAGTGAGTGTCCCTAGTCTTAATCACTGGGCAGTAGGTACACAATCCATTGCTTGTCATCAAGACAGTGGGAGCCAGACTGACTCTTTTCCGGCTTTGCTTTCTATTTCCAGAAGCAAGCACAACCCTGCAAGAGTGGAGGTGCAGGGAGGTTGGCGAGAGGAGAGGAAGAAGAAAGCTGAGGTCTTGGTGAGTTGCCCTTAAGCATTCTGAAAGCGTGTGCAGCAGAATGTCCATGCCAGTGAACTTCAGGCACCAGGGAGCAGGTCAGATGCCCAAGGTCTTGCTAGATGATGTGTTCCCTCCCACCTTTGGCTAGCGAAGTAATACTTCTCGAGGAATAAGAGAATCTCATGAAGCTGAGGCAAGAAGATGACTTGGATTTTAATAAGGGAATAAAGGTGGACTCATAGAATTTCCAGGTGTTTGTCACAAAAGAGCTTTGTCCCTGTCCCCAAAATGGTGGCAACAGTTTCCAAAGCTGAGTTGGTCATTAGGGAGTATCTTAGCTAAGGTTTCAATTGTTGTAAAGGGACACCATGACCACAGCAACTTTTATAAAGGAAAACGTTTAATTGAGTGTTGACAGAGGTCTCTGTCCTGTCCAGTCCCACAGCCATTTAATCCCAAAGAAACACACAGAGGATTACATTAATTATAAACTGATTGGCCTGTTAGGTCAGGCTTCATATGAATTAACTCTTACATCTTACATTAACCTTTAGTTCTTGTCTGTGTTAGCCACATATGGCTTGGTACTTTTTTTCAGTGAGGCATTCTCATCTTGTGTCCTCTGCATCTGGGTGATGACTGCCGACTAAGCCTTTCCTCTTCCCAGAATTCTTCTATTCTAGTTGCTCCACCTTTTACTTCCTGCCTGGCTACTGGCCAACCAGCATTTTATTAAACCAATACAAGTGACAAATCTTTACAGGGTACAAGACAATTGTCCCACAGCAATTGAGGCCAGCTTTAGTTTCAGAGGTTTAGTCCATTATTATCATGGCAGGAAATATGGTGGCATACAGGCAGGCATGGTGTTGGAGAAGGAGCTGAGAGTTCTACATCTTGATCTGCAGGCAATGGGAAGTGAACTATCTACCACACTGGGCATAGCTTGAGCATATAGGAGACCTCAGAGCCTGCCCCCACAGTGACACACTTCCTCCAACAAGGCCACACCTCCTAATAGTGCCACTCTTGGTCAAGCATTCAACACATGAGTCCATGGGGATGTGTACCTATTCAAACCAGCACAGGGAGTAAGTGAGATGGGGTAGATCATTGGAGAACTGGGAATTTAAAGCAGTGAGGGCCAGGTAACCTAGGTGACCATGTTTCTGGTTTAGAGGTAAAGGAGGTGGGTCTGTTCTATTTTAGAATCTGTGTTGCTGTTATGCTTCACCATTCCATGGAGTAAATTAAATACATGAACAGACAATCAGATTTGTAAACCATGGCAAAATACATACAACATAAAATTCACCAGCCCAACACTTTTTGCATGAACACTTCAGTAGGATAAATGGGTCACTAGGGTGTTTCCACAGTTGCACAATCATCACTAATACTGCGGCACATTTTCATTTTCCAGAATTAAGCCTATATATAGTAAACAAATAATGTCCTGTCCCCTTTCCTGGCTCTTGGAAACCACCATTCTACTTGTCTGTCTGATTTTGACTATATTAGGAACATCATATAGGGAAGATATCATGTAATATTTGTCCCTTATTTCCCTAGCACAGTGTCCTCAAGGCTCACCTGTGTTGTAGCATGTGTTGGAATTACCTTCACCTTTTAAAGTTGAATAAATAGTTTACCCCATTGATATACCAATTGCTGTTCATCCACACATTTGCTGATGGACACTTGTGTTCATTCTACCTGGGCTTCTGTGAGCTGCGCCACTGTGAATGTTGGTATGCAGATATCTACAACTATCTGTTCATGTCTGTTTGATGTCATTTGATTTAATTAAAATACATAAATTACTAAAAAAGTAAACAATGTACAGTTTTGAGTCATTCAAATTGATAAATCAGAAGAATAGGTTCTGTAGAAGCTAAAGAATCATTAGAAATGTTCTCTCTTCTGTGATGTCCCCTCGACTTTAGGTGTAGGGATGCTGCTGCATATGTATCAATTTGGCTTAGGCACCCTATGGTCATATTATCTACATTTTGACCAGTTGTGGGTTTCTATGGTCACAACCTTCGTCTGTAAAAAGAGCTTCTTTGATGAGAAGTGAGGGCTGCTCTCACTTGTGGCTAGAAAGGTAACTACTCAGATTGCACTTGGACATTAGTTTTGGACAGCGGCTGTAGTAGGTTCTCCCTGAGGGTTCAGGACTTTGCCAGCCATATGGGCTTGGCTGGGTTTACAGTAGTAGGCATGACTTGCCTCCAAATGAGTGGGGCCTTAAGTTCATTTAGGTAGCTGTTAGTTAGTTACCCCGAAGATATAAGTGCTGCCCTTGCTCCCTTGGGGTTATCTTGCCAGGATGGTCATTGTCGTGGATCATAAGCTAGGTAGGGCTTTTCTTCCTTGGCACCTTCTGTTAGAGAGTCCTCAGGGGAGAGGCTCCCAGGTCAGTTCCAGCTCAGGTCCTCCAAGTCCCATGTCCAAAATGTGTGGCATCTTCATCAATAGAGTCTTACCTTCAAATTCTGGGAGGCCACCAAGGACACTGGTGATAATATGGAAGTTTCCTAGGCTTTCCATACCAACAACTGTAGGGGAGGTGTCCCATGCCTGGTGTTAGGATTTTGTTAAATGGTCTATATTTTTTTGTTGGGGGGGTATTATTACCCAAAGTGTCATAACTTTTCTTTGAAATCGTATGTCTTTGTGTATATATATATAGTATTTTAAATAAACATAAAATAACATGTTTCCCTGTAATTTTTTAAAAATATCCTTGTGTCATTTATCCCCCCTGCCTCCTTCAATTCTTGTTGCATAGGAACATGTTATTGTCAAAGGAAAAATAAGCCCATTGTTCTTTTCTGCTACTGACAGTTTCTAGAACAATGGGAAGCAGGGACCTGATATTTGCTAATCATCATGAGCCAAATGCTGTGCAGAGCCCTTTTATAGTCTTTTTTATATATCTGATCTCACTTAATTCTCCAAATAGCCCTAGGAGGTAAGCTGTCTCATTCCATTTTATAGATAAGGCCCAGATTGGAAACCTGCCAGAAGGCCCATGGAGGAAATGACAAGTCCCTGGTGCCAACTGATCTGGGCTGAACAGAAACCAGGCCTAGGCATCTCAGACTTTGGAGTGAGATGGCTGTGACTCGGTCGTAGCACCAGTTTTGTCTCTGCGGGTCTCACTCGAGGCTTCTATGCTGCTTCTGCTGATCACTATTGGTCAGGAGAGCATCTTGAGCCGAAAGCTTCTGCCACTCCGACCATCAGGCAGTTTCTGGGGTGTGATAATGTCATTGCCCAAAAAGTAGGTCTTAGTGTGGCTTCGAATTGTGTGACCTCATATCATCTTTACCTGCCACCGTGAGGTCACCAGGCAAATCTTGTCTTTGTCCCATCAAACTCTTCATAAATGGTGTTTCTGGGCTCCTCCTGCCCAGAGCATGGTGATTTCCAATAGATAAAGGATGAGTTAGCATTTGCTTGGTTGAAAGATTTTTATGAAGTCTTTTGAAAGCACCCGAATTTTTAGTGAGCAAGTTGGGGCAAACAACTCCCCACAGCCAAGGCAGTGAAGTGAAGCATGAAGAGGCCCTGGGCCAGTAAAAAGCCCTCTGTTCTCTTAGAAGTCCTTGGAGAGGCTTAGAGGATTCTGGTCAGGAGCATGGCATCAGAAAGTGGCATTTGGATATGACATCTGAACAGCGCTCAGGTGTCATCCTCAGGAGACACTATGAATAGGTCTGGCTGCTTTAGACATAGATAGTTTGATGTACATACCCCATTTTTCTTTATATTCCTTTATAGAAAGTTGCCACACAGAGAGATCTTTAAGGATAAGTTGGACTACCCTCCTTCCCTCTCGTAGGAAACACTGAGAGGTGATCTAAAGATACAGAAAGTTGCTGGCAACATTGGTTAGATGTGTATCCTGATTTCATTCTCAGGAGGCACAATGACAAGAGCCAGGAGAATCTAGTCAGGTCATTCTGTGTTCAGCATCTAGTACTAGCACTTACTGTATTACCCGAGACAAATTACTGAGCCTCCATGGCCTTACATGCGTGCAGGTGACCTTAGTTAGAGGACGGCGCTGGATCCACTGGAACTGGAGCTATAGGTAGTGACAAGCTACCCTACCTGGGTGGTGAGAACTGAACTTGGGTCTCTGGAAGAGCAGTAAGCGTTCTTAACTGCTGTCTCATTTCCCCAGTCCCAGTTATTTATCAAATGAGGATATTAACATTTAGTTAGGGGCAGTGGGTGGGATCTCTGAGCGGCTGTTGGGAACTTGGAAAGGTGTGGTCAGGAAGTAGCATAGGAAGAGACATTCCAGCGAGGTAGGAGGAAGATAGTCACCCCATGGACCGGCATAATGGTTTAAGAATGGAATTGACAGGCCCACCTGGTGCCACTTGGACCACACGGGTGAAAGACACCCACAGGCCAGCCTGGGTTCTCACAGTTCAGACTGGCTGAAGGCATCCACAGGCCTGCTCGGCACTGCAAGGTGGGTGCCATTATGATGAGCAAATATGTGGTGGAGAAATGGGAGAGCGAGAAGCAGACCAGTTCATGTGCTGTGGAACTGAAGAAGCGAAGGTGGTAAAGAACAGGCTGATCTGGATGGCCTGCTTGCCACTTGGGGTCAGGGTGATGTCTGGGCCAGGCTGCTGCTAGAGGCCATGTCTGGGACCTTGGTCCTACCACAGCCAGGATCTGGGTTGACATTTATGGCCCGTGTTACCATTGTGGGGGGCAGGCGCATAGGAACTATGCATGATGAAATCTGAGGGCCATGCTAAGCTGGCCCCACCCTTCTTTGGCCCTGGGTTAGCTGGCCCTGCCCCTCACTGAACACTGTAGCTGGAGAGCTGCCCCCTCCCTCCAGAGATAGTCTCACCCATCACCACCTGGCCCTCGACTGAGGGGGACAGCTTTAGCATTCCGGACTGACCAGCTCAGCTACCACCCAGGCCCACATCCTGGGCCTTGGGTTGGCCTACCCTAATATCTACCATCTATGACCTGCTGGAGCACGTGAAGAGACTGGTCCTATGGAACAATAGCAGAAGGAGCTCTATGACTCAGGGCAACAGCAGGGTATCTGAAAGGAGTTTTGGTGAGTGTCTAGTGATGACGGCATTCCAGGAGCCTTGAATCAGACCAGTGACTCACTGGATGCGGCTCATTGGACAAAAGGCTACATCGTGTGACATGCCATAGCCCCCAAAGGTACTAGGACAGATGGAGAGGTGTTGGAGAGAAGGGAAAGATGGAGGAGCCAGGTGGTGTGTCTTCATTATTTTGCGGGGGATTTCTTTGGGAGGGGTACTCTATGGTGAAGAGTGGACATGAAGGGACTGGGAGTAGAGTGGGATTGGGGTACATGACGTGAAATTCCCAAACAACCAATAAAGAATTATGAATGATGTCTATAAGAATGGGTTTGAGACCAGGAAGAGCAGAGTATAAATTCTGTCCCTCTACATTGTGTAGAATAGAGTGAGTTAGCTAGCTACTAAAATCTCTTTCCAGTGTGGGTTGGGGAAAGCGATTACAATTGTTCTTGTCCATGATGCTGAAAGCCATGACATAAGAACAACAAGAGTTGTTGAGGATAGTAGAATAATGCACATAAAACAATTAATTACACATTGCAATTAGTATACAATAAACATTAGCTATTATTACTGTCATTACTATCAGCACATCATTAGTGTAATTGTGTTATTATCAAAAGCATTGAAGAGGAGATTATTCAGAAGGGTAGGGGCTTACTTTTGTTTCTTATCTAGGTTTAAGGCAGCCAACAAAGCCTTGAGGAGAGTAAAGCCATTGTTAGGGAGATATTCAATTGTCTTCTGACCACAAAGCAAATCTGACCAATGGTGGGCTTCAATTATTCATTTCTCTATGGGGAGCAATGGGAGGGGTCTAGGGTCTAAGAGTATGGAGGGAAAAGTCTTCCTCGGGGAACCCAGAGGCATGGGGAGTAAGCACCCTCCCCCATACCAAACAAATCAAGGCTCAAGACTTAAAAATCCTTTATGTAGAACACAACAATGCAGCTTGAGAACCGTGTGAAAACTACCGTAAAGAACTGAATTGAAGTAATAGGGAAGAGGGCAGAGACAAAGTGATTGAAAGACGCATTAAAATTACATCCTGGGAGAGAAAGAATACACGTCAGACATAGGCAACCCAAGAAACTAAAACAGCATAAAAGGTAGATGATAAAATACCCATGAATAAATTGCTTAGTGTGGGATTCCAGAGATACAGTCTTCAGCAGAATAATAAATACAATTTAAATGAAAGTGCCCTGCCTGGGTGAGTGATGTTGCTACTGGAAACCGTGAGTTATTAAACAAAAATTCCAGTCCAGATGTGTTGTGGGATATTTGTACTAATGTGGTTGGTCTAATAAAATACTGAACTGTCTGTAGCTAGGCTGGGACTTCTAGTCAGAAAGAGGAAGTAGAGGAGGAATTCAGGGTGCGAGAGAGGCACCGCACATAGAAGAAGCTGGATGCGCAGTGCGTGACAGAAAGTAGATTAATAGAAATGCGTTAGTTAGGAACAAAACTAAGCTAAGGCTGAGCTTTCATAATTAACAAGTCTCTGTGTAGTTATTTGTGAGCTAGCAGCCCAAAGGAAAGTCTGACTACACAGATGTGGGATATCTCCGTGTGAGCTGTTGGTAAAGGAGGCCTTAGAGCCCCCCCCACAAAGAATACAGACTGTTGTCATTGCCCTTGGTTGTGCATGCCCCCTCCCACCAGTGAATGAACTGTGTCTATTACAGCACTAGTTGGATTCAGTGTGCTAATAAAAAAAAAGACAGGCAGGTAGGAAGGAAGGAAGGAAGGAAGGAAGGACGGACGGAAGGAAGGAAGGAAGGAAG
>LOEQ01001406.1:9668-22761 GCA_001685075.1 Bramus lutescens
CAGTAGCTTAGTTTAAAAATCAGTTTACCCTAAGTCCAGTCAAAGGGAAGAGCAGTGATATGATCAAAGGGGTCAAGACCATGATGGGGATACCCACTAAATAGCTAAGAGGAGCTCACTGACTCTGGCCTAACCGTGGGGTACCAGCATAGGATCACACTAGGTCCTCTGGATGTGGGTGACAGTTGTATGGCTGAGGCAGACTGTGGGGCCACTGACAGTAGGACCAGGATTTGTCCCTACTGCTTGTACTGTCATTTTGGAGCCCGTTCTCTTTGGAGGGAAACCTTCCCCGGCCTAGGTATAGTGGGGAGAGCCTTGTGCAACACTTTGTTGACTCCCCATGGGAAGTCTTCCCTTCTCTGAGGAATGGATGGGGAGTGTGATGGGGGTAAGTGGAAGGAGTGGGGGGAGGGGAGGGTGTGGAAACTGGGATTAGTATATAAAATCAGAAAAGATAGTTTCTCAAAAAATTAATTAAAAAATTCATTTTAAAATTGAACTAGATTTTAACCATTACAATAGTGAGATACAGGGAGGAAAACAGTCAACATACATACATACATAAAATCTTTCATTAAACTTTGGGAGCTGGATAGATGATCCCATGGGTAAGAGCCCTCATTGCATTGCAGAAGACCTGGTTTGGTTCCCTGTAACCACATGGTGATGACAGTCTCTAACTCCAGTTGAGATCACTCATTAAGACTACTGGAGAGATGGGTCAGGAGTTAGGCCACTGGCTACTCTTCCAGAGGACCTCCTGGTGGCTTACAGCCATCTGTAAATCAGTTCTAGGGGATCCAGTGCCCTCTCTGGCATCCATGGACACTACACCCAAATGGACCACAGACATATATCCTATAAAAAGACAAACCTTATTTTAAAATCAGTCTCCTAAGTAAAACCCCATGCTAATGAGGGTGATATCAGTTATGTAGTATGTTGAGGCAGGGCCCTGGCTGACAGGAAACTTTGGCTCTTGCTCCTGGCACAGTGTCTGGCTTGAACATGGCAGGTACTGTTGTTTCTCTGGCAAGAGTCGGGTGAGCTTAGGGAAGAGTTTAGGCCAGGTTGTCCTGGGTTGTGGGGATCACAGTTGTCTCCCATGGTCCTGGATTCACAGTCTTAACATTCAGGAATAAACCCACTTGGCCACAGGAGAAATTCTGTGTGTTGTCATACAATGTTGACCAGTGCTGTGATGGATGGAAATTCGCACATGCTNTGTAGTATGTTGAGGCAGGGCCCTGGCTGACAGGAAACTTTGGCTCTTGCTCCTGGCACAGTGTCTGGCTTGAACATGGCAGGTACTGTTGTTTCTCTGGCAAGAGTCGGGTGAGCTTAGGGAAGAGTTTAGGCCAGGTTGTCCTGGGTTGTGGGGATCACAGTTGTCTCCCATGGTCCTGGATTCACAGTCTTAACATTCAGGAATAAACCCACTTGGCCACAGGAGAAATTCTGTGTGTTGTCATACAATGTTGACCAGTGCTGTGATGGATGGAAATTCGCACATGCTGAGAACATGCGGTCGGTACCCATGCCTGTCTCCCTGCCCTCCTTTCGTCTGACTTCCCTTAGCCCACTCTGCTCTGTACATGAGAGAATTCATTCATTTCCTGGAAACTGACCACTTCCCCATCTTAGCGCCATTTCCAAGAGCAGCGTCTGTTCCTGGAAGGCTTCTTCCCATGTAAAGATCTGCTCAGTGTTTATTCAGAACTTAAAGAGTTCTGCTTGAGAAGAACTTCCTGACACAGCCCTCCCCTCAGTCAACAGCCATTCAAAAATGACCACTCCTGAAGTAGAGCGGGGAGGGGTGTGTGTGGTGATCTGGAGTAGAACATAGTGGGTAAGAGCAAGGCCTGTGCATGCAGTCTAGAGACTCACAATCACATACTGTAGATGCAGCTCGGTGGTGTTCCACACCCTCTTCTGGCCATGATAGGCAACTGCATCTACATGGGAATGCTCAGGTTTGGGCTCACACAAGCACAGGCGCCCTCACACACACCACACAGAGAGCTAAAAGTAACGCTATTAAAGAGGAAAATACTAAATGGACTTTTGCAGAAAAGAGCACTTCAGACATTTTAGATTTTATGCCAATCTGAGTAGCACAGTTAGAACTCGGGCTTCCCATGTCCTTCCCTGGAGATCACTAGGGGCTACCATTTTTATCAGCTGGACGAACTCTTGGGCACAATGCAGGAAAACACATAATCAAAATGGCATCAGACAACCCACAGTTTAACACAGCATTAGGGATTAGCCTTAATGAGATCACACACATGTTGGCACATGTACATGCAAGACAGTGCAGTGGTTTAGCTCACTTGCAGAGACCCAGATTTGATTGCCAGCTCCCTCCCACATGGTAGCTCACAACCCCTTGAAACTTCAGTTATGGGGGTTCCAGTAACCTCTTCTAGCCTCCTCAGTAACCAGGCACTGAGGTGGTACACAGATACCCATTTGTAAACCCAAAATTTCCCATGTGTGCCTCCCAGGGCAGCTGTAAAGAATACATTGACTAGTGGGAGGGACCATAACAAAAACATAAGGCCTGTTCTGGAGGACTCTTGTCCTGTGCTCCCCTTCTTGTCCCTGTTCATTCTTACCTGCAGAAAAATCAAAAGCAAGGAGCACCCAGTTCCTGAACAGCCTACTGAGGAGACCGGCTTCTTCTCAGTGGCCCACTGGGAACATCTGTGCACACAAAGGCAGCAGACTAGGAACCTGAACCTACAGGCAGAAGGCTGGCCTTTCCCTGTCTCTAATTCCTTAAACGTAGCATTGCACACGTCCAATTTTCTGTCTTAGAACTACTCCTACCTATGGTGAAGTCTACAAATGATGGAATCTGTTGGTACCCACTTCACAGTCACTGGGAGTGAAAAGTGAAGAAATATGCATTTTTTTTTATCATAGGATCGCATCCTGCCACTTGGACAAGCTGTATGTGTAGCATCAGGAAGCATTTGACAGCAGAGCCGCTTTTGCAGTTAGAATAAAGAATGGCTTGTTCAGTTTAGGTATTCCTCCCATTTTAAGCAGAATACTTAATTATACCATTGAAATATGATTTATAATGGACTCAGATCTAGAAATACTGTTTTTAAAGCCAGCGTTCGAGTACAGTGTGCGCATCACTTAATTGGCAGGAGTGCTCAGTGTTCCTGCTAGGAAGGATTCTTCAGACTGTGCCAGACTAAAACCCATGTGTCCCCTGAGTGACACACCATTCTATAGCAAACATTTTTATTCTTCTGTTTGTCAGGCTAATATGTGTTTGCAAAATTCATGAGACATAAAAATATAAGTAGCAAAGGAAAAAGGATTCAGAAGTTCCTCTCTGCCTACTTCACAAAGGATGGCCGAGCTGGGAGTGTGCAGTGATAGAGTGTCCCCTATCATGCATGGGGTTCTGGGACCTGTGCAAGGCACTGAATACAAATTAAACAGAAGTAAAAGTAATGGCTTCCAAGCAAATATGAGTAAGTTTTATGGATAGTAGAAATTCTGAGGGATTTTAAATTTGTTTCCATATGTCATTATTTCAAAAGATGACGTTACACCAAGTTTAATGTTTTGTTCAGGATCACTTGCGACTCATCATTGGAGAGCTCTTCCAGAGATAGCTGTGTGATTCGTGAGGTCTGTCCTTTATAATTGAGCGGCAAACCCCAGAATGCCTGCCAAGTACTTCCCGTGTCTTTACGGCGAGTGACACAGGTAAGAAACAAAGAAGTTGCGGACAGAGGGAAATGATGCAAAAGAACCAGGGTATTTCCTTATTCCTTTATTAATACCGGATGGAAGAAGCCAGGCAGAGAGGAAAGGTGGAGGCTTCCCTGAACAACAGCAGTGCGGAGGGAAGAGTTAGAAGATTTACCAATTGTAAAAGCCTGAAGTAACCGTCCAGGGACAGCACAAGAAAATACAGTAGCATGCTGAGAACATTGCATGGTGACTAGCGTCCTTGGGCTGCCTGGGATCTTAAAATCCTCTACAGCAGGCACCATGTTCCTCTCACTTCTGCCCTACACTGCCATCTAGCGGACAACGGTCTGCCCGTTCCTTGGTGAATCTGCTTCAGAGGATGTGATGGTCTGGGCTTCGGAGCTGAGCTCTGTCATTTGAGAGACACAACAATCTGTGTTGTGAGAGGGCCACTTATTGGTTCCCAGTTGCTTAGCCCTGAAAACCACACAAACTGTACTATTAAAATCACCGCTTGGTCCATTAGCTCTAGCTTCTTATTGGTTAACTCTTACAAATTAATTTAACCCATTTCTACTTATCTATGTATCGCTACGTGGCAGTGGCTTACCAGGAAAGATTCAGTATGTCTGACTGTTGAGGCTCCATGGCGGCTCTCTCCTCCTCTGCCCTTCCTCCTCCCAGCATTCAGTTCTGTCTTCTCCGCCTACCTATATGTTCTTCCCTATCAGGTCAAAGCAGTTTCTTTACTCATTAACCAATGAAAGTAACACATAAACAAAAGGACCTCCTACACCAAATACAGCCATAGAAACTAACTATGACAGAAGGCATAATCACCACAGGCAAACTAAAACCATGTCCACTGGGAAAAGGGTATCAAATTCAGGAAGAAGGAAGAAGCTGCATTATGGGAAATGGAGGCAAGCCTCAGCAACAGTTCCCCTTCCTCTCTCCTCCCCTCCCTCCCTTCTGCTTCCCCCCATCTCCTGGAACCTTTCTCTCTGTTAGAGGCCGGGTCTCATTACATTGCTCAGGCTGGTCTTGATCACATGGTCTTAAGTGATTGTCCTGTATTAGCCTACTGAGTAGTCATTAAAGGCATGTGCCACTCCACCCAACTTTCCCCTTTTTTCTAAAAATACAAAACCCAAATAACAGTTGTCGTCTTGATTCAGCACACACACACACACGCACCCCTGATGAAACAAAAATTTCATAGAACAATGTTTAACCATTTTACAGACCACACATTCAGATGTGTTCTGTTCTACCTTTTAACACGTCCACACATCTGACAATCAGGATAGTTGCTAAGCAATGCATCCCTGCGTGGCTACATTATCCCATCAACATCAAAGTCCCTCACACTGGAGGCCAGCCCTGTGGGACCACTGTCTTCTCTCAGTACACGACTTGCTCTTTTACTGAAGCAGAGCAAATGTGCTGGAAAGAACTAACAGTTTTAAGTACGGGATGTGTAAGTTTCTACACTGTAAATATGCTCATGTGATCTATATTTTCTTATGTTCTAGCTTACCTCATTTTTATTGTAGCAAAATATTTATAGCATAAAATTTGCCCTTTTAGCAAGCTTTAAATATACAGTTCTGTTGCATTAAGAACATTCACTGTTTTGGCCACCAGAGCTAAATTGTTTTGGTAAACAGAAACTCTTTACCGACTGAACAGTAACTCTCCCTCCACTCTCCACTCCTCTAATTACCACCATTTTACCTTTGACCCTAGGACAGACATTTACTTTAAGAATCTTCTATGAAAGGATGACACATAGCCACACGTTATCTATTTGTTATGGGCCTGGCATCAAACACTGTGTCTCTAAAGTTCTCTATGTTATATATCAAATTTCTTTCCTTTTAGGGATGAAAAATGTATTTGTGTGTGTGTGTTTCTACATTTTGTTTCTTCATGTATCGATGGACACGCGACATGCTTCTGCTTCCCATGGCTACTGTGACAAGGCCATTGTGAGCACGTGTAAACAACACTACTGTGAGCATACATAAACAACAGTGCTGTGAGCACGTTGACATGAACACGGCCACGGGCATGTGTGAACGAGCACCGCTGTGAGCACGTGTACACAAAAACACCGCCATGAGCACATGTACACGAACACTGCTGTAAGCACATGTGAACGAACACTGCGGTGGGCACATGTACACAAACACTGCCATGGGCACATGTATATGAATACCGCCTTGAGCACATGTGAATGAACGCTGCTGTGAGCACGTGTACATGAACACCGTGGTGGGCACTTGTACACGAACACCGCTGTGAGCATGTGTGAATGAACACCACCATGAGCATGTGTACACGGCCATAGGCATGTGTACATGAACACTGGTGTGAACATGTGTGAACAAACACCATGGTGAGCACGTGTGCATGAACACCTTCTGAGGAAAGATTTTAAGAGTTTTAAAGAACTCTAACTGGAAAAGGTTCATTTAGACTGGGAAACTGGATGGCTTACTTACTGAGCACAAGAAATACCCTTTTAGGAGGAGAGCTATTAACGACAGCTTTAAAAGTTGTGTTTGGGAGTGACAGTAGTCTTGTAGGTGAGCTTAGACATAAACACAAACTGCGCTTATTGTCGGTGCCCTCAAGCTTTATTTTGAGTTTTTTTTTCCATAAAAGCCCTGGATAGAGAGATTGTTCCCTATTGTCCTGGATGTAAATCAACCTGTGCTGCTCAACCGTCCTGCCACAAAAGAGCAACATGACTGACGACCACTTTGGTGACTGTTAGTGACTAAGTCCTTGCTTTATCCCAGGTCTCCAGTGTCAACTTTATTTACCTTCTCTCAGAATTTGTTTTGTCCTTAAATAGTCTGATTAAAACCAACTACAATCAAGACATTACACATTGTGCACACATATTAAAATGCTACATTGCATAATTACATATAACTGTTGAATGAATTTTCTGTCCTACCCAGTTTCCAGTCATTAAGTCCCAAAGAAATCATACAGAGGTCAACATTAGTTATAAACTGATTGGCCCTGTAGCTCAGGCTTCTTATTAATTCTTATAACTTATATTAGCCCATTATTCTTATCTGTGTTAGCCATATGGCTCAGCATCTTATTTGGCGAGGCAGTCACATCTTTGCTTCTTCTGTGGCTGGGTCACAACTGAAGACTAGGACTTCCTTCTTCCCAGAATTCTTCTGTTCTCATTGATCCACCTCTACTTCCTGTCTGGTTGTCCCACCTATACTTCCTTCCTGGCTACTGACCAATCAGCGTTTATTTAAAATATAATTGACAGAATACAGACCATTGTCCCACATCACTTACAACTACTCCATCACTTTATATATATCTATTTTTTTAACAGTGTTGGTGACGTGGCTCGGCAGGTAGAGTGCTTGCTGTCAAGTTCAGTCCTTGGGACCTACATGGTAGAAGGGGAGAACCAACTCACATTGTCCTCTGACTTTCACATGCATACTGTGGCAGACACATGTGTGTGTTCACACATACACACACCCTCAAGTAAATCTTTAAATAATGCATAAAGGAATGTATGCACTATGCCAGTTACTAGCTAAGTGATTTAAGTTACAAGACATCACAGGGTAGGTGCAGTATATTTCAGAGCCAGATTTTGAGACCAAGTTTGCAGGCATGGTATTGATTAGGGATTGATATCTGTGGAAAGGAGGCAAAGGAAACAGATTTCTTAGGGAGAAGTTGACCTCTACAGTACTGACCAATAATGTTGACCTTGTGGACGGTTCTGGAATGCAAATGGCCTGCGAGAATGGCCCTTTGATGGTTAGCCAAGGCACTACAGACATTCAGTGGTGTGGCTCACACCAGGAAGACTATGCAAGATGCCCTGAAGCAGGGCTGCTCCTTGAGTAAGACACAAGTGGAAGCTGTCCCCAGATGGCTAACAACAGTCCTTCCTCCAGAGAGCTACAGGCAGTGGTCTCCTAGCCCCACTTGCAAGAAGGATGCTTTTGTGCTTAGAGACAAAGAGGAAAGCTTGCAACGTAGTGGCAGACTTGGTAAGTGACTAATAGCCTTAGGATTTAATGCACACACACCTTAACCAGAGTCCCAATGTAGGCAGTAAATGCATGAAAAAAGTTCCACCTCATTTGAACTTAACCTCATTTGAACTTATAGAAATGAAACAATGACTGTCACTGTCTATGATCATAATCTGGGAGAAGGAAAACTAATAGAATTGAAGAGAAGTGGAGTCTGGGTAAATGAGCGATCTTAGGAATTACTTGTGGGAGGCAAATCCACATAACATTTTGAGAAAGTACTTTTTCGCGATGTACTTGAAGATCCTTAAAATACATGTGGCCTGCTAACCACGTGTAGTAGTAATCTATTGCTGTGTTACAGACTTCTCCAAACTTATTTAGAACAGTGAGAATGCATTGTAACATCGGAGGAATTTGGAAATGGTCAAGACATGAGCTGGATTGCAACCACCAGAAGCCCTAATGCATGCTGGGACATCTGTCACCAAGATGGTACACCCTTGTGGCAAAATGCCTCAATATTTCAATGCCTGCTGGCAGGAGGCCTTGGCTGGGCTGCAGGGGCATGTTTGCAGGCCACTTAAACATCACTAGGACGTTATAGGAGACTTTTCTTACTGAGTGATCCAAGAGTAAGATGGAAGCCATATTGTCTTCTCAGACTACCCTCAAATGACTTATCTGTGCCACATTCCATTCCTTAGAAACGGGTCACTAAGTTCAACTCACGTGAGAGGCAGGGACAAGGTCCCATAGAACACAGAATAATCAACAGTATTGTAGACAGTTATAATACTACCCCAATTTTCCAATAACCAGGAATTATTTTTTATTTTTCCCAAATGCAAAATGCACTCAGCCCCCAGATCTCCCAGAAGCCACGTCCCTATAAGGCATCTGCATGGGCTCGAGATGTTGACACTTTATTAATTCCTGGGTATGAAAGAGGCTCCTTGAAAACAGTCAAGTTCAGCTTCACAAACACTGTAGCTGTCAATCTGAAGGTGTGCGAGTGCAGAGCAGAGCCAGCTGCTGCATCTACTCGTTTGTTCTGTCAAAGCTCAAAAAGGGGGAAACATGGCCCTCACATGACCATGAACTCAGCACATGTCAACTATTTATTTCCTAATGATTTGTCTATTGAAATGGTAAAAACTGCTTCAGAAAGCATTTCAAGGAACTGAGTGCCCATGAGAAAATTTAAAAGGATGCCTGAATTAGATGGTGACATCAGTGCAAAACTGTATGTCTTTAGGGACAATGGGATCATAACCTTTGTGATACTCTTTTCCATTAGACAGAAACATGTAAGGGGAAGTAAGTTCACCATGCCAAGGATGAACTCAAATTGTAAATATCAGGCTGGAGAGATGGGTCAGTGGTTACGAGTACTGGCTATTCTTCCAGCGGACCCAGGTTCAATTCCCAACAACCATCATGGTGGTTCACAGTTGTTTCTCACTCTGGTTCCAAGGGATCCGACATCCTCTTCTGGCCTTCTGGGGAAAAGGCACATGCTTTACAGACAAGCATGCAGACCCCCCTCACACACATATGTAAAGCACATACAAAAAATAATTGTAAATATCAAAGGCAAGCACAAGGGCATTCTCCTAGAGAAATACCTTTCAGTTTGTGTGTGTGTGTGAGAGAGAGAGAGACAGAGAGAGGCATGTTCATATTGTGCAGGTTTATGTGTACATGTGTGATGGATTGAATGAGAATACTGATTCCCAGGTGGTGATGGTGTTTGAGTAGGTTTAGGAGGTGTAGCCCTGCTGGAGGCAGCCTACAGGGCGTGGTGAGCAGAGCCGACCTGTGGAGGGCGGGGTCAACAGGCAGGTACACTTACCACTTCTCCAACTCTGCTTCGGGCGGGGCTATAACTGAGAAGGGTGGGGTCAAGACGGGCCAGTGAGGGAGAGACCAGCCTGGTGGTGGGTGGGGCTGGAACTGTAGTGTTGAGTGGGGAAACTGGAAAGGGATCTATCTTGCCCCATGGGTCCTTACTGGCTATGCAAATTTGTATATTCGCTGGCAATGTATGGAATTCCTATTTTCTCCACTTCATTGGATGCCTTGATTTTTCTGTAACTAATTTGGGGGGTTGTTATAGATGTTGTAACTGGACTGACATCTCATATTGCAATTTGGATTCACTTTCTCCTGATGGCTAATGGTACTAATCATTGTAAAATAGATTTTCTGCCATTTGCATTTATTTTGAAATGTGTCTATTCAGATCATTTGCTTTCTCCCCATTGTTTTACCTTGGGTTATTTGTTTTGTTTGTGGAGCTTATATTATCATTGAGCCCAGTGAGTGACTGTCAGGCATTTCTTCCCATCTGTCTGCTTTGGGATGCTTTTTTGATTTCCCATAATCATGCCTTCACTTGCTTCCTGTCCATGTCAGGCCACACTTGAATCATTGTCTGTGCCAGTATCTTGAAGTATCCCGCCCATGTTTTAAGCCTTGCATTTAGATATTTGGCCCATGTTGATCTTTGTGCAGCCCTACAGATAAGGGTCAAAGTTCCATATTTCTCGTGGATATACAGTTTCCTCAGCACTGTTTATTGAAGATGTTTATTTTTCCCATATAGGTTTTTGGTACTTCTTATCAAGAAATGTTTGGCCATAGATGGTTAGATTTATTTTGGGGAACATTATTTTTCTTTTTTGACATTTAAAAAATAGTTTAATAAAAATACACTAGGTTCTACGAGCAGCTTTCATGGTCATTTCTGAAAGTCAACTCCCCATCACCCTGTTAAAACAATGCCTGTCCTCTTGTTATGAAAGAAGTCCTCACGTCAAGAAAAGTAACCGACATTTGCTCAAGTGTCTCCCTGTCCCGATCACCTTCAGAGACTCAAAGTCATCCAGGCCAAGTCTGGTCCTCTTGAGGCTTAACTCTGTTTCTTTACGAGCATGTTGTGATAGGCGTAACTTTTTCTCCTCATCCGCCAATCCTTTTCACATGGCCACTTCTAATTTCTTCTGGTTTCTCTCTCTTCATGCTGCAAAATCAGGTTGCTGTAAAAATTCTCCAGTGTGAGCTTGGCCACAGTCACTCTCTCCCTGGTACAGTTGCTCATAGGAAAGGTGGTTGTTGCCCCTGCTGTCATTGCCATAGTAACAGGGTGCCTGTAGCTGCTCAGCCTCCTCAGCCTCAGCAGCCAGTGGCGTCNTACTCCTACTGCCACGCCCACCCCAGACCGACCCGCCCCCTCTGTGTGCTCCCTGCTTCCAGATCCACTTCTCTATCAGTAGACTCCGCCCTAATTTCCATAGGCCACACCCACTTGAGCAAGCCAGACCTGAGCATCCAGGCAGCCTACAGGTTGTGGTGAGCAGAGCCGACCTGTGGAGGCGGGGTCAACAGGCAAGTATACTTACCACTTCTCCAACTCTGCTTGGGGCGGGGCTATAACTGAGAAGGGCGGAGTCAAGACAGGGAGGGCCAGTGAGGGAGAGACTAGCCTGGTGGTGGGTGGGGCTGGACTGCAGTGTTGGGTGGAGGAAATTGGAAAGGGATCTTGCCCCATGGGTCCTTACTGGCTATGCAAATTTGTATATTCGCTGACAATGTATGGAATTCCTATTTTCTCCACTTCATTGGAAGCATTGATTTTTCTGTAACTAATTTGGGGGGGTCTTCTAGTAACTGGACTGACATATTGCAATTTGGATTCACTTTCTCCTGGTGGCTAATGGTACTAATCATTGTAAAAGAGATTTTCTGTCATTTGCATTTATTTTGAAACGTGTCTATTCAGATCATTTACCCCCTTCCCTGTTGTTTTACCTTGGGTTATTTGTTTTGTTTGAGGAGCTTATATTATCATTGATCCAGTGAGTGATTGGCAGACATTTCTTCCCATCTGTCTGCTTTGGGATGCTTTTTTGATTTCCTGTAATCATGCCTTCACTTTTGCTTCCTGTCCATTTCAGGCCGCACTTGAGTCATTGTCTGTGCCAGTATCTTGAAGTATCCCGCCCATGTTTTAAGCCTTGCATTTAGATATTTGGCCCATGTTGGTTTTTGCACAGCCCCACAGATAAAGGTCAAAGTTCTGTTTTTCTCCTGGATATACAGTTTCCTCAGCACTGTTTATTGAAGAGGGTTATTTTTCCCATAAGATTTTTGGTACTTTTTATCAAGAAATGTTTGGCTATAGATGGTTAGATTTATTTTTGGAAACAATTTTTTTATGTCAGTGTCACACTGTTTTGTGGCTACAGATCTTAGCACTGCTCAAAATGAGACGTTATAATGACTTCAAGTTTCATCCTTTTCTGGAGCTTGCAGGCCTGGAGAGATGGCTCCACAGTTAAACGTTCTTGCTGCTCTTGCAGAGTACCTGAGTTCTATTTCTGCTACCCACACCCCAGGACTCTTAATAACCTGTAATTCCAGCTCCTGNTCAAGTTTCATCCTTTTCTGGAGCTTGCAGGCCTGGAGAGATGGCTCCACAGTTAAACGTTCTTGCTGCTCTTGCAGAGTACCTGAGTTCTATTTCTGCTACCCACACCCCAGGACTCTTAATAACCTGTAATTCCAGCTCCTGAGGACCTAGTACCTTCTTCCTACTCAATTCAGGCACCCACAGACACGAACACACACATCAATAAAAAGAAAATTCTTTAAAAGAAAAAAGATTGCTTGGGCAACTCTTGTGTTTCAATATGCCTTTCAGAATTATTTCCTCTAGTCCTATGAAGAATGTCATTGGTACTTTAATGGGGTTGCATTAAAACAAAATTACTTTGGGCAATACAGATTTTTAGAAAATCAATATAAATTTTTCTACATGAGGGAACTCTATGTTTTTGTAGCTTTCTGTGCACATGTCTCCTTCAATTTCTTTCATGCGTGTTAATTTGCATTGCATGTCTTCAGTTAAACTTCCGCCTAGACTTTAAGATTCTCCTCCCCACTGCTCTCTCCTTTCTTCCCCTTTCGTCCTTCACTTCCCATTCTCTCCCTCCTCCCTCTCTCTTTTCTTCGTAGTTACCGTGAATTGTATTATTTTCACGGTTTCTCATAATTCTTGTTATTGTTATGAAAAATGCTACTGATATTTACATGTTAGTTTTATATTATTTTATATATTATATACATTTTATATATTACTGAATTTATCACTTTTTTTAGGTGTCTGAATTTTCTTTATTTTTTAAATTTTTTTTAATGGCCAAACTTTTTATTTAATGGTTTATGCTTCTTAACATTTGTTTTATAATGACATAGTTTTTTATTTATTTAAACTTCTTTTTTCCAAATTCCCACTCCCTCCCCTCCTTTCATTCCCCTCCCTCTCCCTCCAC
>LOEQ01001406.1:39881-66264 GCA_001685075.1 Bramus lutescens
ATCTATCATCTATCTATCTCTATCTATCATCTATCTATCTATCAATCATCTATCATCCATCTATATCTATCATCTATCTATCATCTATCAATCATCTATCTATCATCTATCTATCTATCTCTATCATCTATCTGTCTATCTATCTATCTATCAATCATCTAACTATCTATCTATCATCTATCTCTATCTATCTATCATCTATCTGTCTATCTATCTATCATCTATCTATCCATCATCTATCTATCATCTATCTATCTATCATCTATCTATATATCTATATCATCTATCTATCTATTTCTTATTGTGTTAGGGTCTATCCTTGGTCTTAGAACTATCCTGAATTTGGTACCTGACCCTCCAGGCAGTACCTGGCATAGGCTCCCTCTTGTGGGATGGGTCTCAATTTGGACCAGTCATTGGTTAGCTGCTCCCACAAGTTCCATGCCACATTTATTACCCCAGCACATCTTACAGGCAGTACTAATTATAGGTCGAAGGTTTTGTGGATGGGTTGGTGTCCCAGTCCTTTCATTGGAAGCCTTGCCTGGTTACAGAAGATGGCCAATTTAGTTTCCAAATCCCGCATTACTAGGAATCTTCTCTAGAATCACCCTCGTGGATTCCTGCGAGTTTACACAGTACTAGGTTTCTGCCTCACCTCTGAGATCCCCTCCCAATTCCAGTAGTTTCCCCCAGTATTTTCTCTCTCCCACTCCCACAACCTAATTTACTCTGTCCCATCCCCATTGCCACCAGTCCAAGCAGGGAATCTATTGCAGAGAGATCCCTCTGTCTCCTGCTTGGGCACTCCTTGTTACTCAGCTTCTCTGGGTCTGTGAATTTTAGCAGGATTATCCTTTATGTGGTATGTGGCGTCCTTTATTTACACATTGGAATATTACTCAGTGTGGGAAGTCCTTCGGGATATGTGTAGTTTTTATTGGTTAATGAATAAAGAAACTGCCTTGGCCTGTGGTAGGGCAGAGCAGAGCTAGGCAGGGAAAACTGAGTTGCCAGTTGGTACCTTTCCGGTAGGCCACAAGCCTCAAGGTAAAATATAAAATAACAGAAATGGGTTAACCAAAGATATAAGAGCTAGGTAGCAATACGATAAAGTGTTTGGACTAGCAGTGATTTAAATAATATGATTTCTGAATAATTATTCAGGTCTAAGTGGCCAGGAATGAACAAACGACCTCTGCCTACAAGCTGCTAAAAAAAGATAACATCATAAAATTTGTACATAAGTGGATTGAACTAAAAAAAATCATCTCGAGTGAGGTAATCCATATCCAAAAGGGCAAGCATAGGATGTACTCACTTAGGAGGCTGCACAGTCTTAAATGCAATCTTCTGAGAGGGCTAAACTTGTTTAGCAAACTGTTTCTTAAGCTGGTTACCACGACAGGTTAAAAGTCTGTGTGTGCAAGGTTGCTCTAAGATGTTTGCTGTCAGCTTCTGTAAACAGTGAACATCAGGTAAGCTTAGTCTGAGGGAACTCTTTGCAAACCGCCTTCTCTTACTTAGGTTTCATTACATTGACCTCCCCACACGGGTGCTCAAACTGACCATAAGATATGCGTGACCCTCTGCCATGCTTGCTTGTAACACGAAGGACCAAAACCCAGAATGACAGTCAACAATGGAGTGAGAGAAAGCATTGGTTAGGAACAAGAGACAAAATTGTTAAGGTTAGGATGTCCCACAAAAGAAAAAAAAAATAGTAGCTAGAACGGAAGGGAGCCGAGAACTCTTACCCACATTGCCAGTTTCTAGTTGCTCCACTAGGTGGCGCACTGAGCACAGTCCAGCCTTGCCTCCTGCTGCCGTTCGCTCACGAAATTGATTTCAGACTAGGCATGTGGCTCTCATTTTTATATGCTACCCATGCTCTGGGTAGAATTCATGCGTGAGTCCGCTCAATTATTTAGAGCTCACCAGATGACACAAAGTCCCATGTCCTTCAAGATTAAAGAACAGAAAGCAGAAGTATGCTAGGGAGCTAGGAATCAGTAAATGACACTTTGACCAATAATCGACCACCCCCAGGAGACCTGGATCTCAGACAAACAGTCGCCTCCAGGTTTCAATAAGTTGTGCACACAGCTAAACATGCATTTTTCATCTTTTCTGTATGTGGCCCATTGCTACAGGTGAGGTGGAGACAGGTTGAAATTTTCTGTCTCCAGTTTTGACCAAAACATTAAAGAATTACTTCCCTTATGCATTATGTCATTTTCTCTTAATAATTCTGAGAATTTGGACCCAGTGCCCAGTATGGCCTGTGCATGTAACAGCACATGAAAGGTTATTTAATTCCTAGAAATGTGTGATTTTTGTTTAACTTCCTATTTTATTACTGAATTAGATAATTTGCAGTCATTATTGGAAAACATTATTGGAAAATATAAATGAGTCTTATGCTGATTAGTTTTCTTTCTTTGAATGACACTAACAAGACTATATCTAAGTTAACAACTGTGTTATAAGACACTCATCTTTTTCCTTCTGTCTATGCGAGTGCAATCTGGGGCCCAAAAGTGTCATACCATTTCAAGAGAAGTTACTAAAAGAAAAGGGAAGTTTTAAACCAGCATGTGTGGAAGGGAATCCTTGCCAAGAAACTATAATGAAGTGGTTCACCTGACCTAGAAGTTCACATCCTGATTTAGATGAGACAAAGGAGCAGTGAACGTGGATTTGGGGTCAAGTTGTGAAATTGTAAGAAATGAAGAAACTCACAGAAAAACAGGGCTGAAGGCTCCCGAGCTGGAGGGAAGACATAGCGCACGAGGAATCTGCTGTCAAGCACCCACAGGATAGAAGGAACAAACAGACGCCAACAGGTTAGACTCTGACCTCCACACGCACACTGTGGCATGCATGTGTGCATGCACACACAAATAGAAATATGTGATTTTTAAATAAAAAAATTCTTAGGTGATAAGATCTACGACTGACATCAACCAAATTTACTAATAGAAATGCTCCACGAGAAAAAGAAATGCCACTCTGTTTGGGGTTAGGGACAGGGAGAGCAAGTGTTTCATCCATAATTCACATGTCAGATCTCTAAGGTTCCCAGAAAAAAAAAAAATACAAGACCGGCTGGTAGACTCAAACCTCCACGGCTGTGCAGAGCTGAAATGCTGAGGGTTCCAAGCCAAGCTACCTCGAGCTATCCGAGGCCCCTAGTAACCATCCATCACTCTCATCGGTGTTTTGTGAAATACCCTCAGTGCTATGAGGTGAATCTCATCAGAATGTACCCACAGGCCACTAGCTTTGACATGTTTAGAGACTGCGAATGCCATCAGGTAATTTCTGCCTACAGCGGAGTTTCTCTCGCTTTGCTGCAAACTGCCTCCTGGATGTTTCCACTAATGTATTGTTAAAGAGCCCCAATTTCTTACTTCCTCCTTTTGTGTGCGTATATAAAATCCTCCTGAAACTGTCACCACTGGGTTCATGGGATTTGCTGTAATCTGCATCCACCTCCCTGATCCATGGTCATTTACATTTATCTCCAGAATAAACGATCACCTATATTCTCTTTGAGGTGCTGTGTTCTACAAGGGCAGATTTTGGTCCCTGAATGTGGGAACGCTGTGGTTGATCCACTCACCATCTCTCAACTGCGTGGGCACCACATACCAGCTGGGCCTCCTTGAACTCAGCCGTCCATCACTGTCTCCTCAAGAGAATGGTACGTTCTTTCTCAGACTTGAACCATCCTCAGCATGGTCATGGATCTACTAATGTATTCTGAACTGGTTGTTTAAATTCTGTGTGTTTGAGAGCATTTCATTTAGCTCGCTCATTGAGCTGCTTCCAGAGCATTCAGCGGCAAAGCATTTGATTTATCCCTCTTTATTTTCAGAGTGTTCATTAGTTAGCATCCAACCACTTTACAGTTTCTGTGCTTTCCCATGACCTCCACTACCTTCTGCGACCTTGTTGCATGTACTCTGTGAATGAAGTAAGCAGCTGATCACAAATATCCTTAGGGTGTGTCCAACATATGGAAGAGTCCCCCCCCACCCCATGATGTGCCATAACCTCATAGGACAGCCCAAACAATATACTCGTTTCTTGGGTGGACTGGGGGAGACTATTTTTTGGCTCAGCTGGGGAAAGGAAATAAGAGATGATCACTGATCTTCTAATGTCTTGAATGTGCCCATGTTCCTGTAAAGAAGCTTATAAGCCTGAGACACAATGGAGCAAGTATCTCAGGATGAGACCCAAGGGAGTTAGCGCGGTAAGCCACACAGAAGTCTGGCTATCACAGGGAACCTCATGATATCATAAAGGAGGAAAACAGAATTCAAAGAAGAAATGTTTGGAGAAAGTTGTCATTGAGCACACAAACTGGTCCTATGCTGCTGTGTTAATTTGCCCTGGAAGCATTTACACAATTGGATGCACCCAGTCGTAATGATAGCAATATGTTTTCCTCAAAGCGAAGCACATTTGATAGCCCTAAATTAGTTTTTTTCCTCGTTGATATTGCTTTCTAATGTTTATTCACTTTTTTCTTTGCAAAGTAAGCTAGAAATCCTAATCAATGGAATTAAAGGTCACAATGGGCACCCTACTTTTTAATTGGTATCAAAAGAAACATGACAAAATTAGTAATTAAAAATACTAATGAGTTTTAGAAACTACATGTAAGTTTTTTTTAAAGATGTTTAAAATGAATAAGAGGGACTAGAGAGATGGCTCAGTGTGTAAGAACACTTTTCCTGCAAACATAAGGACCTGAGTTCAGTTCCCAAGCTCCACATGAAAAGCCAGCCATAGCGGTGTATGCCTATAACCCCAGCATTAGGTGGAACCCAGGAGGACATGAGCCAGCCAGCCTAGCTGATATGATGGCCTCCCCACGTGGTAAAAAGACCTTATCTTAAGGCCATAGACAGAGCAATAGTGGAAGACACTCAAGTCCTGCTTTGGCTTCTGCATGTGCACCCATGGGCACACTCACACTTGTGCACACTCACGTATACTCAACACAAACACACCACATATTGCACCCACCTACTCAAATCCTCATACATTGAATAATAAAGTAATACAATTTTCAAGGTTATATCAGAACTAAAGGTAATTTTCTCAGCCTTCCCCATTTTTTTTTTCTGATCTAGTCTTGTCTTCCTTTCCAAATCCCCAAAGGAACAAAAGCGGAAGACTGGTGAGACCTCTTTTAGGGCACGGGGACACGTGAGCTACTGTCTAGACTCTCAGCAAAAGCTGCTGGAAAAAAAAGCTTGT
This sequence comes from Bramus lutescens, assembly GCA_001685075.1. Taxonomy (NCBI): domain Eukaryota; kingdom Metazoa; phylum Chordata; class Mammalia; order Rodentia; family Cricetidae; genus Bramus; species Bramus lutescens. The sequence goes on from LOEQ01001406.1 coordinate 45,156, forward strand.
GGTGTTTCCTTGTTAATATCAGGGGCCCTGGGGTTTGTAAATAAACCCATACCCTATTGACCAGGAAAGCAGGCTCCTCATCACGACTTCATTGGAGGGGGCATGTCCCTCTGCTGCTTAGGTCTGAAACTGGTAACGATAATAATCAAGTCTACACAACACCTTCTCTTCCTTCTGCTTCCACTGGGCCTTCCTCACATTTCAGAAACACAGAAATGTGAACTTCCTCCCGTGTTTTTACAAAGAGGTACAGTCAGATGTAAGGCAATTATGTATGTTCCTGATCACTGCTTTAATGTGACTGGCTGTTTATCTGTATGCATGCCGTTTCGAGGGGCAAAAACATCATGAACCAATACTGAATCTGCTCCTTCAAGTTCTTGAGAATAATTAAATATGGAAATCTGGGGCCACTTAGTTTTACACTGTAAACCGGCTGCATGCTAAAATTACTATTCTTGGCATAACTACATTAAGACATGTGTTTACTGGACGTGAACATTTTTTAGGGTGAGGTTGGGGATCTCACTCACACTTTGGTCCCAAATCTAGTTTGCAATTTGAAATAGGGATTACACCCATGCTTTGACCCCCAACTCCTGGCTGCTGTCGTAGGTAAGGAGTGCATTGAGGCTTTTTATTCCCCTCTTGGACTCCCCAACAGGCCAGAGAGTTAGTCTAGAACCGGGCCCCACAGCCAGTTTCCACCCAGGTCTTGTCTCCCTGTGCATAGCGCCCAGGGTCAATGGAACAGACGGCCGTGGTTCCTAACTACCAACGTCTCTTTTTACTCTTGCTTTTCTCCGTAACCTTTCATCTTTCTTTAGACTCTTCTAAAGAACATAGGCTGCCCTAACATATATCTTAGTGAGTGAGGTAACACAGCCTAGAAAGACAACCCTTATCCTTGATCTGCCATAGAAAATTTCAGAGCTGTGTATTTCACTTTTCATGATGACAAAGACCAGAAAGGTAGGCATAGGCCTTTAGGGGGGAATAAATCTCTCCCTTGGGAAGGGAGAGATCGTAGAAGACATGAGACATGAAAGTGCACTTGGAAACACTGGAGTTGGGTCTGAGCGGGGGAAGGGATGGGAGGGAACGGGAAGAGGAGGGGTGTGGTAATGAGAACTATCGAGACAGAAAAGCCGTGTGGAAGTCTACTGTTTGAAAAGCTTATTAGAAAATGTAAGAAAAGAGAGTTTGGATGGAAGTACCTCCATGGGGGACAATGTTTGAAAAGCAATAAGCTGTTACCACTGTGGAACATGGAGTCTGGAACCAGATCAAGGTCTCTGGCCCAGGGTCACTCTTACCTGTCTCTAGAATAAGTTCCCTTCCCTTCAAGGTGACAGCTGACTTTGTGAATCCATAGGGTGGGGTGTGTTCTAATGAAGCATCCTTTCAACCATTTAATAATCCTCCTCCTGTCTCTGAGACTCTTTTGCTGTCTGGCAGCTTTTGTCGTCAAGTAAGATTTCCCTTTGGCATTTGCGCTATGTTTACATGGCTGTTACAGTTACATTTTGAAAATTGTACCCTGCCACCACTGTTCTCTTAGAGTCTGTCTTTTTACCATACATTCATGGTGTTGAGACAAGAAGGTCTCGGGGAATTCTTATTGAACAGACTGAATACTGCAGATAAAGAAACAAGACGTAGAGCATGAACTCGCTTATATTCAAACAGTTTTTAGTGTTATGTGAACTCAACTGAAGAATCAGATTTAAAGTTTCTAGTCCATTGACGTTTCTAATGAAACACAACAGCCTGAAGCCCATATACAGGGCCAGATATCCAAACACTACAGTTACCACATGCTTGAAGCCCATATACAGAACCATGTATTCAAATACTACGGTTACCACGCACTTGAAGCCCATATACAGGGCCAGATGTCCAAATACTATGGGTACCACATGCTTTAAGCCCATATATGGAACCATGTACTCAAATACTACGGTTACTACATGCTTGAAGCCCATATGCAGAACCATGTATTCAAATAGTATGGTTACCACACACTTGGAACAAGTATTTTGTTACCTGAAATAAACTGAAAAATGGTATAACTGCTTCAAACTTAATTATAACATTCAATCACCTTTATGGGTGTCAAAAATTATGTCTAACTAATGCACAGGAGGCAGTTAACGTAACAGTATCACCCATCATATTTAGTGAGCAGCTTTATTACTGTAATACCCAGATATTAAATTTTCAATAAGAAAATTTAATAACTATGAATTATGCTGAGCCACAAAGAACACAGCAGGTCAAAATACTCCTATATTTGTGAATCAAAATATTTATGGCATGCTTCCAAAGTATGCATTTTTAGAACAAGAGAGAATATCACATAATCTGGCGTAAACCTCCATTTTCTTTCTGAAGGTAAGCATGTGTCCAAGTGACTAGAGAGAAGGCTCAGTGCTTAAGAGCACTTGCTGCTCTTCCAGAGGACCTGGGTTTGATCCCCAGCCCTGACGTGGTAGGTCACAACTGAAACCGGTTCTAGAGGAATTCATGCTTCTTCTGACACCAGGCATGCATGTGGTGCACAGACACACATATGGGCAAAATACCCATGCACATAAATATCTTTCTAAAACAAAAGTAAACAAATATTTCACCAAAACAATGCCCTCATTTTAATTATGTAAAGAGGAGTTTCAAAAAATAAAATAAAAAGAGACGACAGAGAGATGAGAGAAATGTCAGGAAGCGTTTCCAGAGTATTGACTGAAATTGTTTTGAGGTTCTATTTTCTGCCCGGTCTTGAGTTCCTTAAAATAAACAAAAAGCGTGTGTACCATCACAACTGCCAGTAGATACTGTGGGCGAATGCGTTAGTGTGTTATCTTTGGAGTCCCTTCTGCGAAAGTCAGCTTGTCTCTGTCGCTTGCATGCCCCCTTCATGCCTGTCACCACCTCAAAGGGCTGCAGACCTACCCCAGATTCTGTCAGAATCTGAGCTTTTGACTCCTTGCTGCTCTGGGAAAACTCAAGAGACAAATCTAGCCGAAGAAAACACATTCATTGAAGCCTGCCCTTGAGGGAAGCGAGCGACTTTAGTGTTTCACATCTCCTGTCTGAGGGGTGAAAGGGTGAAGAGCTATGCTAAGACTCCGGGGGTGACCAGGAGACAATGACCAGGAGCGCCTGTGATGAGTAGGGTATCTCTCTGCGCTTGCTTTCCCTTTTCCTTTGAAGGAGACCCAGACCTGATCCTGAGAGTTCCTGGAGGTCGGAGGCTAGGTTTCTTCCTGAGCAAATGTTACTTTCAGGCTAGCCAATTTATATGAGCTGTGGGAGGCTCAGACCCTGTCTTGAGAGTTTGGAATATTGGGTGAAGAGATGGATGTTAACAGGTCAGGGAACCAGAGCAGCAGGGAAGGCTGAGGTAACATCCTGCAGCGGCCATGCTGCATGACAAAGCAGACCCCGGGGAAGCTCCACTGTCTTCTCGACCACATGCTCGCTGGATGGCTTTCTCCTGTTGCACACGCCCTGTAGACATTAGAGGATGCCAAATGCGAACCTCCCTCCTTCCATATATTCAGCAGTAGGTCCCTCAACCTCCAGGACCTCGAGCTGAATAAACTTTTGGTGTCTTACACACTTCCTGCTCTGTCGTATTCAGTGACAGAAAGGACAACCAGGGCGAGGAAATTGGTTCTTTCCAGGGTTGTTTTCAATAAGTAATAAGGGCCCTGGAGTCAGACCGTGAATCCTTGACCAAAGCTCATCAATCAAGTATCTTCTGGAAAATTCTTCATTTTATAACAGTTATTCTTATACCAGTTTTAATAAAACATCAAAATAATAGTGAATTTGATAGAATTCTGAGTCAAAGAAACAACTAGCATGAGGGTAAATCATATTCTAATTTACATATGCAAAATACTACTTAAAAATTCAACACCCCTCCAAAAAAATTCAAACCCCTTGAGTGATTCATATTTTTACTAGGAGTAAAAGTTATTATCAAGAGAAATAAAAAATTTATTCAGAAACTCTCTGATGTCTGTATATTTTTGTTAGATTGCTAATCAAGGGATTGTTTCAAAACATGAGACTTGTATTTAAATTTGAAAGACGGGAATTATTTTTGAAGGGGAAATTTGTATCATGAAAAATTCATAAAATTATCATACATAAGAATGTCCTATTATAAAGATTATTAATTTACTTAGAATGTTAGATAATGATTAATGTTTTTCATGGAGAATTTGAGACAATGTAGATTGGAGTTGTAACAATGGTATTTGTCTGGGAATTATTCATGAGCTTTCTTAAAGTACTTGTATCTTTTTGTTAAGTGTGTTCATTGTCTCCATGACGTTAGTGTGTTCAATGACCCCATGACATTTGCTCACAAATCGTGGGGAATTAGAAAATTAATAACAACAGTCCCAATAAAACTATGATAAATGATATTTATTTATTGAACCAAAATTCATCTTCCAAAGTGCACGTTAGATGTTTATTCCATTAACAAAAGGTCAAAAGAAAATTGTGTTTAGCATATGAGCAAGAGAAACCTCAAAGAGGGCAGAAAAATGTGAATGCTCATGAACTCAGCCACAGTTTGAAGGAATATTGAAGACCAGTTGAACAAATGAGGAATAATGCAAAGTCAAACAAACATATATGCAAAAAGGCTTTGGAGATCTTTGTGCTTCTGTTCATGTAGATACCTTAAGGTTTATGTCGAATGGCTTTGACAATGGCGATCTTTCTGAAAGTGATTCTTTCATTCTGCTGATGGTCTGTGCTCAGCACAGCATGGCTGCATCTCATTTTCAGGAACAGGGTAACTCACCAGCTTCCTGGAATCATCTCAGAATTTACCGGTATGCTCCACATTGATGGGACAGACACTATCTTTAAAATTAATTACTACCAACAGAATTCATCCTTATCAAATATATATATATATATACATATACACATACCTACAGACACACACACACACACACATATCACCAGCAAGATATGGATTCCTCCATGTCTTCTACTCCTTTCAGACCAGAAGAACTTATTGAACTGATTGCTAACTAAATTGTGATCAAGCCTTTAAATACGCATTGGAAAATATAATATGCTGTGTAGACATAGGCTGTATATCCAGTCCAAATTTTGTAAAATCTTCCCATTCTATAAATTAAGCTACTTGAGTTAGAGATGCAGGCGCTAAGAGATTATCCCCAGCTCTGGTTTTACGTACATTGCTTGGACAATTAAGGCCCTATTAGCAGTAAATAGTGATCAAAAAGTATATTTAACACAAGATTCAGATCAGTGGGTATCTACACAGATCTGGGAATGGCAGGACATAACCCCACCCCAGACTGCCACAGAAAATGGTTTGAGATCTTTGCGTGCTCTTCACCCAGGCAAAAGCAGGATTCTGAAGTTCAATACAGAAAATAATGTCAGCTTGAGCCAACATGAAGCAAAGGTGGAGTCTGTTAAACACAAGAAAGGAAGTGCTGGGGACAGAGTACTGCACGCCCCAAGCATGCGCGTGGGCTTCTCCAAGATGATATGACATAGACATGAGAACTGGCCAACAGACTTGGGTGGCTCTCGAGTTCTATTACTCAGAGTGTATAGCATACAACACGGTTTAAAGATGGAAGAGTTTTAGTGAATTTCTGCAAGGTACATTTCTGGGGGGTTATTGTGTGGATTTAGGAATCCGAGCAGAGTGCTAGAAACACATTTTACCTGGCTTTGGTCCTAAGTCAGCACAGCCTATTAGTCGTCTCTGTAAATGCCTTGGTTTCATCAGTGATGCCTGAGCTGCCTCCTTCCTTGGCAGAAAGGACAGGTAAATCTTGGGGTGAATGTCCCTTTTCCCTTCCAGTGTTCCTCTTCCCACGTTGTCATAATTCTCCTGCCTTTTTATCCTGCCTGAGGAATAGAAATATTTTACACAAGAAATCTGAATAGGACATCATCTGGTATTATTAACTTTCATAAAATTTATGGAATTTATTTATTAAAGAAAAAGTCAGATTTAGTCTGTGTGGAAGCCTACAAAAGACTGAAAACAAAAACAACACACAGTGTTCTTGCTGATTCTTCCATGAAAAAGCTCCAAGGGTCAACAAAAATGGCATCGCTAATCTCTGTGGATGGAAGATCCTCTTATGGGGACAGATGAAATCGCGGGGCTTGAGTTGACTCGGTAATGTTGTGGTCCCGAGAACTCAAGGTCCAAAAGCAAGAGGGTTACAAGTCTGAGCCCAACCCGGACATTGTAAGGTCACAAAATAAAGGCACTTTTAAAGTATATGTGCACAGCGCAGAGAAAAACAAGCGAGCAAAGCACCAAACAGCTGAGTGGGACACTTACTGTTAAAACATCAAAATAGTTCCTGAGTTTGGAGCCAATACTCACTAAGTGACAGCCATTTCAAAATGACTGTACATCCCATACAAAGACTGTAATGGCCCACTTATCAACTCTACTTATTATTATGAATAATATGAGAGGGAGAGATCTGAATTTCATTATGATCAATCAACCTCCAAGTGTAACCACTTGGTAAAGACAAAGGGAGGTCCACGTGGAGGTAAGGTTGTTCCTAACAGACCTGAAAATGGAGCTGGTCTTCAGTAGAAAACTTTAACAAGCATGACCCAGAAATCCCAAACAGCTAGTGGCAAAATACAATATTCTTAGCCCCTCAGTTACAGCCCAGAACACTTTGTCCAGAAATGGACTTTGATCAACCAGGGTTGCCCTTCTTTGCATGGCAGAGATGGTATTACCAGATGTGACGCACAGAGAAGCTCTCAGCAACTGCTGTGAATTCACACTGACCATTCTGGACTATACTGCTCATTGTAAAACTCCATGCCAAGAACTGCACACAAAGAAACTGACCACCTCAGCTCTCCTTAGGATATAGACGGTATGCCAGTTGATGCCCAAATAGCTAACCTCCTGTTGTTTGCTTAAGAGGTTATTCTTGCTATTTAGGTCAAAATGGTGATGTCAAAGACTGCCATCATATTTCCCTGCTACCATACTGACCTAGCCACAACTGTCAGATGAACCTAGATTTAGAAATCAGGCATTTCTGAAGTGTATGCTAAATGACACAATGTGAGGTCTGTGAAGGAGGAGAATATAGCAAATATAGATGATATGCGGACATCATCTTGATGCTGATGATCTATCAATGAAGTTTACTAACCCGTCTCTGAACTCTTAGCATCTTAAAATGACTGCGCTGGACGCCCCAATGAAAAGCAGGATTTGTCCGATACCTGAGCTGTGACCTAAAGGCTTCGAACACAATGCTAAACATAATACCAAAGCGATAACTCCATTCCGTCTCAAAATTGTTATTCAGCTATTGAAATGCTACTTTGTAGGTTATCCAACTTATCTTGCGATGGATAAAACAATGTCAAGAAATTTGGGACACTTGTAACTGTCTACATGAAGCTGAGAGTTTAGGCTAAATCTACACAGCATAAAAATAATCTGCCATGAGAGAAAAATGTGGGCTACTAATATTTTAAGTGGTTGTTTACTTTGAGGGCTGTTGAGCTTGTAACCACTCTATTTAATTTCAAGTTAAGCCGTCTCGTACATCACAAAAGCTCATTTTGCTCTGCAGCTCAAGGCTAGCTAAGTGCAGCCGGTACTTAGCATTCCCTTAAGATTCAGTGACCCCTCTATTGCTTTTATTGGACCAATGTATATACTATTATTGCAGTGATTAATGACCCTTACTCCCTTTTTGTTCAGTTAAGAATGTTTGCCCAGCTGTTCAACTATTTTATAAGCTGCACAAGAACATAGGCTCATGAATTACTCTTTGCAGAACGAGTGTTTATTGCAACCAGCTAAGTCAAATATTCAAACATACCTTTTTTTTACAAGTGGAAATCTGTTAAAATAATGCCCAGGAAATAATTACTACAGTCTTTACGCCCCTTCACTGGAGAACTTCTGGTTTCCAGCTATTGTGAGCAAGATAATGAGACAGGGCTGCCCTCATTAGCACATGGACAAGAGCCTAGGACACCAGCGTGCAGCAGAAAATGTAACCGACATCCTTGCATCACCACTGCCTCGCATTTATAAAGTTCTGACCCCTGACACGAGTTCATGAAATCCCACCATCAAAATCATATTTGTCTGAAAAATCCTGAAACTTTCAATTGTAAGTCACTATGAAATATAACTAGATTCCAGTCCCTAAATATTTGTAGAAGTCCTCGGGAAAATTCAATATATTAAAAGGGGACCTGGCTCAGCTAAACAACTCCTGCAGTAACTGGCAGAACCTCAAATCGTCCGCCATCCAGGGACCTGCTTTTGTCAAGCTCCCCCTCATATATGACTTTCCCATAATCCTTAGCGAGCCTAGCACATTGCAGCTTCAATACTGTTATTCATTTCTTTCTAGTCTTCCATGTTCTTGTTTTCCATTCTCTCTTTCTTTCCTCTGCTATTAAATGACAAGCTTGATTCATGCTTCCCTGATGGGAACTCTTACTTTCCCTATGAACCTATATACATCTCTTCATCTGCAACCACTGTGTACTCTTATTCCTTCTTATTATAACTACGCTCTTGTTCTTCCATGTAAGTTCAATTGCTCCACACATTTTCGGGGGCTCATTTTTAATTCTGCTCTGTTCAGTGTGGCCACCATCCTTCTGAAAGCCATCTCTCTTTTGAAGTCTAGGTGCTTTAACGCATTTCTATTTGCTTTCTCAACTGGTTAGCTTATGTTTGTAGAGAGAAGTCTTTGTCTGGATTTGGATTATTTGAGCTACTTGAATTTTTGAGTTAAAGTAATCAGTTCTGGAAAATTCTCAACAAGTGTAATTTAAAATATTGCCTCGTTCCATTCTCTCTAGAATCCTGAATGAATGAATACTGTACTTCCTTTGTTACTTTTCAGTTGCTGTGATAAAACAGTGATGAAGGCAACTTATAAAAGCAAGTGTTTAATATGGCTTATTGTTTCGAAGGTTAGAGTCAGTGATGGCTAAGCAATGGCTCGGTGGCAAGAACAGTTGAGAGTTCACATCTCGATCTGAAAGGAGGGAGCTGAGAATACACTGGGAATAATGTAAGCTCTTTGAAACCTCAAAGCCCACCCCACCCACCACTTCTTCTGCAACAAGGCCGTACCTCCTAATTCTTCCACCAGTCAAGTATCCAAATTGTGAGCCTCTGGGAGAGCTTCCCATTCAAACCACAGCTCATACTTTCTCGCTTGGGTCTTTGTTTTCTCTGATTACAGTGGTAACTGAGTCAATGTAATTTTCAGTTTTCTGTATTAAGTTGATTTCATTCTCAGTCAATGGTTGTCATTTGTTCTTTTTTTTAATATCCTGGTTTGCTTTTTTTAAAAAAAAAGATTGATTTATTTATTATGGATACAGTATTCTGTCTGCTTGTATGCCTACAGTCAAGGAGAGGGCACCAGATCTTATTACAGATGGTTGTGAGCCACCATGTGGTTGCTGGGAATTGAACTCAGTACCTCTGGAAGAGCAGCCAGTGCTCTTAACCTCTGAGCCATCTCTCCAGCACCTGTCATTTGGTCTTATTGTTATGATTATTTTGGTTCATTTTCAATCAAGTTCCATGTCATTTTGCTCACTGTCCTGCTTCCAACAGATATCTTGAAATCTGTCACTTCTGTGGATATTTTTGACATAATTGTTTCTCAGGTTGGGTCTCATGATTTCACTTTCTTAGGCGTTTATGGAGTTGTTTCTATTGCTTTGGCATTTTGCTACTTTTCCCTTCTGGGATCTATTTTTATTCTGGTTCTACTTTCTTATTTTTTAAAAAAAATAATTATTTAGTTAGTACAGTATTGGATGGCCGTGTTTCATGCCATGGTACGTGTTTATAGAGGAAGGATGACACACCTTATGGGGGTCGTTTGTCTCCTTCCACCATCTGGGTTTGAGGGGTTAAACTCTTGCTGGGTTTGGCAGCAAGGACCTTAACTTGCTGAGCCACCACATTTCCAGTCTCTTCTGGGATGCTGCTTATATGGGACCAAAGATGTTATACGAATAAATCAGTGGAAGATTACTCTGTTATGAATAAGGTATTTCTCTTATTTGCTAGTGCTGTGTCTCTGAGGTCATGATAGTTTCAACTATAGCCATGTTTCCTTTGATTGTTACCGAGGTTGTTATAATCTCTAATGCACTATATATCAGAAATGTTTTCCTCTTAGAGTTGCACAACCCATTGCATTTGCCATGAGCCCTTGTGATTGGCTTAGACATGAACTTCAAAGATCTACCTCTACTCTAGTGCTTATTGTGTATTGTCAAGCCACGTGGAATAGCTGAGTTTTTTTAAGACTCTAGCTCAAACTATTTTTATTTAATTACATCACAAATTCAGCTCCATTAAGGAGAAGAATCCCAATGTAGTTCTTTTAAAAATTAAGCAGTGGATGAATATCCTAAATTCTCTTGATAATGCATATCCTGATAAGTAAGTGTACCTTATATTTTAAAATCTGTTTATTAATTCTAAGTAACCATCTGTCTGCGTTTCTATTTAATTTTTTGGAAGAAAAGACAATAGAAAAGGATGGATGGTTACATTATAAAAACATTAGAATGGGAAATATTATCTACAACTCCAAGGCAAATACCTCCTGGGGTACATTTGAATACTTCTTGAATTATAAGCTTAAAAATAATAGAGAAAAGATAAACACTTATATTAAAATACAATACTTTTAAATAATCTACAGTTTTGATGTAATGTAACAATCAGTAAAACACCGCAAGATATCTTTTAACTTCAGTTGATGATAACTTAAAAAATAAATTCCTGGAGAGTAGAAAGATGGAGAAAGAAAAAGTTAGTGTCTTTACAAAGATCAAAGGTGGTCGGTAAAGATTCCTGATCCATGCAGCTGTACCAGCAACCATTGCTTAATCTGTCTCTTCCTTTAAGAACCTTGGGCCTATTTTATCTGCATAAAGTAGGGAATTAAAATTGAAATTAGAACAAGATAAGTCTTATTTATGCTATACTCTTCCAAGAACTCAAGAGCCCACAGCATAGTCAATAATATCCAGGCTCCCACTTTCCCTGAGAAGTTGCCTTTTCAGACACAGTGTTTACCAGAGTCATGGCCCCAATCCTGACCTTAGGGTGGTCACTGGTCACTTGCTACATCAGGAGTCCAACTAGAAGACAGATGGATGGAAATGATACAAAACAGAAAATGAATTCCTTTGGGCATGACCACACTGGGAGGACATCAGAAAAGTGGCTCTGTGGCACTGAGGGCAGATCTAGGACTATATACAACGGCAAAGGGCAGTCCAAGAGGTAATAGAATACTGTCAGTCATGGTATGGTCTAGTTCTGTTGTGTCACGCTGGTGTCCTGTCATTGGGTCAGTGGTATCTCCTGGGGGTAAGCGAGAAACTGTTCATAGTCTCAGTTGTCAGCATGACATTGGAATACATAGCTTGTCTTTCTCAGAACTGGAGGTAACTTAAAGACATGACACAACTCAAATAACAGAACTGGTTAGAAGAACAAAAGAGAAACAATAAAGGTAAGAATTAGGTCCTCGGGAGAGTAGAGGGACAGGAGGTAGAGGGCAATTTCAATGGAGGTTGTCACACAGAGTTGCTCAACACAGTTTATGTCAACAGGACTTCATTGGCGCAGGCTTTGCCTCACAGTTTATTCTGATGAAACTGGAAGCAATGTGACATTCTTTCAGAAAAGGAAATACTTCAATAAACTCACCATGTAAATAACCATTCCTTCTAGATCACTTGAAGATAGATACTGATGATAGATTTGCTTTTAGTAAAATAGTCTAGATTATACTGGAAGAGAAATAGGAACCTCTTGCTCAGACTACTAGGCCAAGGCACAATTTCAGTAGAAATGTAATTATTGAAGTCCAAGACACACCCTCTGTTTTAAGAACAGGAGAAAAAATTAATCATAGCTGGGTTATATATGGAGCCTGAAACTCAGGGTCATTTACCTTTCTTCTTGGGTTTCTGAATATCATTTATTCTGCTTCCTCCAGCAAAATGTTACTCTATCACAATTTAGAAGAATTATTTTTATAAACAAAAGAGACAATCTAGAACTCAGTAATTTTCAGGCAAAGTTTAAGTAATACTAAATAGCTAAAAAGAAAAAAAAGCCTATTAGAACCACCTAGATCTTTAAGGAAGGTGAGAATCTGCTTATGACACTAAAGAATTTAGAGTAGTGGCTTTCAGTTTAATGATTATGCAAACCATGTGAAGATCTCTTTATCCTTCACATTCTTAGCCAAATCTTGGTCATGGCCTGAGATTTTGCATTTCCAGCAAGTTCCCAAACTTTGTATGAGTCTACAGTTCCTGCATTATATTTTTGTTAGCAGAGACCCCAAGGAATGTCTGCAAAGCTTACCCTCGAGAGTGTGATGTCCATGAGCGTCACTAAAGTGGCAGCAGCAAGTGATGTGGGATTCCCCTCTGAATGCTGTGAATACCATTAGTCAATAAAGAAGCTGCTTTGGCCTACAACAGGGCAGAATGGAGTAAGGCGGGAATACCAAGCAGTTAGAGGAGGAGAGAGTAGGTAGAGTCAAAGAGAAACCACTACAGAAGACAGACGCTGGATACCTGATGGAGCCTTACTTGTAGGCCATAACCACATGGAGATACACAGATTAATAGAAATGAGTTAATTTAACATATAAGAGCTAGCTAGAAATATGCATAAGCTAATAGGCCATGCAGTGTTTTAATTAATACAGTTTCTGCGTGGTTATTTTGGGTCTGGGTGAGCAGGAACGAACAAGCGGCCTCTGATCATAAGGAAGGATAGCTCTTCTTTCATTAATTGGCCAGATTCTATCCCGGTTTTCTAAAGATCCATGGTGATGTACGTGAATAATCCAGGCACTCAAGAGGCTGGGCTGGAGGTGGGAAGATTGCAAATTCAAGGCCAGCCTGAGCTGCAGAGTGAGATCCTCTCTCAAAGTAACAAAAATAAATTAGTAAATATAAAGTAATATTTTTAAAAAGTCTTTTGTAAAAAACTTTGGTGCCTTCAGTAGGGAAAAAACAGGAGTTCGAGGCCAATATGAGCTACACAAAGAGTTGTCAGTCATTCTTTGCTAAACAATGAGACCTTGTCTCATAAAACAGAAAAACACAATTGATGTAGGAGGGTCATCTGTCTATGTGTTACTTTCATTGGTTAATAAAGAAACTGCCTTGGCCCCTTTTAATAGGCCAGCCCTTAGGTGGGTGGAGTAGACAGAANTGCGGGAGCTGGGCCGGACGAAAAGCAGGCCCGCTCCCCTTATTACTACACACAATGAAAAGAGAAAAAGAAATAAAATGAAAGAAAAGAAAAAGCAAGAACAACATTTATAGCATTATATAACATACGGATATTTAATTATATAGCATAGGTATATGTTCTGTCTAGAATAGGTATATATAAAGGTCTTCTCCATGTATATAAACATTTGGATTTATTTATTTATTGTTTATGTGTATGTATATGGGGTATGTACACACGAATACAGTTCCTGAGGAGTCCCAAAGAGGATGTGGGATGACCACTGTAAACTCTTTCAAATGGTACTAGGAACTTAACTTGGATTCTCTGGAAGAGCAAACAATGAGTGCTTTTAACTGATGAGCCATTTCTCTAGACCTTTGTCTTACTTAGGGTTTCTATTGCTGTGAGACACATTGACCATGGCAACTTTTATAAAGGAGAATATTTAATGGGGTGGCCTAAAGTGCAGAGTCCATTATCATCATGGTGGGACATATAGGCAGACATGGTGCTGGAGAAGGAACTGAGAGTTCTTTATCTTGATCAGTGGGCAGTAGAAGGAGTCTGTGTCCACACTGGGAATAGCTTAAACATAAAAGACCTCAAAATCACCTGCACAGTGACACAGTTCCTCCAGCAAGACCACACCTACACCAACAAGGCCAGACCTCCAAATAGTGCCACTCCCTATGTGCTTATAGGAGCCAATTACTTTCAAACAACCAAACCACTACCAGACCCCTGAATACATTTATACATTTTTTTTATCCAGTTAGTTTCAAATTAGTTTGGCTTTTGTTTGTTTGTTTTTCAAGACAGGAGACAGGGTTTCCCTGCCTACTGCTGGCTATCCTGGAACTGACTATAGACCAGACTGGCCTCAAACCCATGGAGATCCATCTACTTCTGCCTCCTGAGTGCTGGGATTAAAGGTGGGTGTCACAACCATGCAGCTCAAAGTAGTTTTGTATAGAAATATGTTTCTAGTTGCAACCTCAATCAAATTGAGTGTGATAATTAAATTTAGTTGACAACTTGGCAAATGCTCAATAATACTCAGTAGTGGATGGATTGTCTACGTTAGGTTGCTCTCTGGACCAGTCCCTGTAGGAGTGTCTTAGTTAATTGATATTGGAAGTGCCAGCCCATTACGGATGGCACCATTCCTTAGGCAAGTGGCTGTGAATTGTAGAGAGTGGAGAAATGGACAGATGAAGCTAGTTGCATGTCTGCATCCATTTCATTGTGCACTTGATGGTGAGTGTGATGTGACCAGGGACTTCAAGTTCCTGACACCATTGTGACTATCCTGTTGTGACGAGTATGAACTGGAATTGTAAGAGAAATAAACCCTTTGCTTCCCTAAGCTGTTTTTGTTCCCTGAGTATTTTGCTGTAGCAGCAGGCATGAAGTTAGAACACTGAGAAAAACTAGTTCCTGTTATTGCCAGGACTGTGTCCTTTGTCTGTCTTTCCCATCCAGCATTAGGACTCTTTCCCCTGTGTGGGCCCCTCACCTCCACAGAGGCTTGAGGCTAAAGCTATGAATAAGAGCTGAACAAAGACTCATGAAGAAACTAAACACTTCTTGCTCCCCTGAAGCAGAATGTAAATTCTTCCCTAGTGGAAATCACAGTTTTCAATTTCAAAGGGCATCCCTAGCATTTCAGTATCAGAGCTCGCTGAGAAAGTATTATCAGAAGCAGTTATTTAATGTTTAACATACAATTTTTAATGTTTTAAATTTAACTTTTCTTTTTGTCATTCTGATGTATTTTGTTAAAAGGCCTTTATAAATTAAACATGCATTTAATTATGATCTTTCATTGAAAGTTATTCAGAGAGTGCAGATGAAATCAAAGCTAACTGAAATAAAGTCATACCTATAAGTTAGAATCAAAGCTAAAATATTGCTTTTTCTGAACAAAACAAGCATTATAGTTCTGATTGAACTTGAATCTCTTTCACCTGGAGCCAAAACATCACTATATCTTTGAATTTATATACACGAGTCACTTAATAGAAAACAATGAGCCAGACTGCCTTCATCTTAGGCTTAAAAGTCTGGTGCGGGAGAATTGTCTGTATTCCGTTAATCGTGTTTTAAATAAACGCTGATTGGCCAGGCAGGAAAACCAGACAGGAAGTTGAAATGTTGCAATGAGAACAGGAGAATTCCAGGAAGGAGGAAGTTGATTCCTCCCACTCCTGCCCAGACTCCGAAGAAACAAGATGTGAGATACCCTGCTGAGAAAGGTACCGAACCATGTGGCTATCTTAGATAAGAACAATGGGTTAATATAAGCTACAAGAGCTAATATGTAGCCTGAGCTAATGGGCCAATCAGCTTTATAACTTATGGAGATCTCTGTGTGATTTTCTTTGGGACTAAACTGCTGTGGGGTTCCGGGCGGGACAGAAGACCCCAACAAGCCAGCCCATTCATGTTACAAAATCATCTTACAGTAAAGATAAACTAGTTTCATTCCCATTTATGATTAATCTGTTTCTCAAGAACTAGGCTATTCCCTATCTGTAACCTTAACTACAAATGGTTCTGTACTGCCTGCTCCAAGAAACAGCAGCTATGTTAGAAAAGGTTATTATGACCACCTTGCTATGAATACCTTATTATGACTATTTTGTTATGACCACTTTTCAACCATTTATTCTGATTTTGTAATCCTGCCTATTTGCCTGCCAAATCCCCCATTTGTAAATCCTGTATTTCTGTATTTATGAACTATAAGAACCTGTATGTTACCCATGTCCAATGGTGATCTGTTTAACTCTACCTTCATAGAGAGACAGCCCAGGTACATGAATAAAAAAAAATCTTGCTTTAATTAATTGGGCCAGGAAGATTGGAGTTGATGGTCTTTCTCTTCAAATCCATGCAATTAACAAAAACTTTTGCAAAAACATAGATTATTAAACAAAAATTCCAGTGCTAGGTATGGGCTAACTTCCTATGAGTTGTTGTCAAAGAGGACCCTAGGGTTATCATCATTGCCTTTGGTTTCCCACCAGACCTGGATGGTAGGAACCTGTGGATGAAGACACCACAGACTTTGGTTGACAAACGCAGAAAAACAATAGTGGAACAGAGCTGGCAGATTCCTTCTTCATGGTTAATTTTCATGGTGACAAAAGAATGTTTTGTGCAGGGAGCTTAAGGGGAAAGCTTCATTATCTGCAGCTTTGCATTTTGCATGCTGTAATAACAGCTTG
The DNA here is from genome assembly GCA_001685075.1 of Bramus lutescens. Classification (NCBI taxonomy): domain Eukaryota; kingdom Metazoa; phylum Chordata; class Mammalia; order Rodentia; family Cricetidae; genus Bramus; species Bramus lutescens. The sequence continues at coordinate 61,719 of LOEQ01001406.1, forward strand.
CTAGGAAAGATGTGCCTACTGGTGCAATAGAGGCATGGATGCTATGGACGTAGCCCACTGATGAGAACATTCATTTCCTTCTTACCTGAGGCCCAGGGAACATCATGGAAGACAGAACACAAAGAGTGTAAGAGCTGTGCCATAGTGGGGAGGGTCTTGAGAGACTATCTAATTGTGATGGCCTGCTTAGGACCTTGTATTAATTTCTTTTTGTTGCCATAAAATATATGAAAAAACAATTTAATGAGGCAAGGTTTATTATAACATGTTGTTCCAGGCATCATCAGTCATGAAAGGAAAGTCTAGGGAGCAGTCACTTGAAGCACTTGACCACCATCTGAAGCAAAGAGGAACAAGTGACCACATGTTCTATTCACTTCCCTGTCTCCATTTATACAATCCACAGTTCTAGTAAGGAAATTGTATTCCCCACCATGAGGAGGTCTTCCCACTTTGATAAATATAATAAACATAATCCACCTGAACACATGTCTAAAGAGAGGGTCATCTTCCAAGTCGTTCTAGAAGTTCACAATAGTAACCATCACAGACATGCACAAGACTGAGGCTCTAGGAACTCAATCATTCCTGGGGGAGAGGCTCACGGAGCCTTGTCCCGCCTAGGAGAGATATTGGGAGTTGGGGTATGCTGAGGGAAAGGGAGTCCTCAGTGACATAGCCACTGGTGAATGTCTCATGATATGGTTGATAGTGCCACCCCAACGCCCATTAAATCCAAGTTCAATCAGAACGATAATGCTTGTTTTGTTCTGGTTATAACAAAGCAAAAACAAACAAAAAAAGACCCAAAGACCTAAAAATGGGATGAGGACTGTATTGGTTACTTTTTCATTGCTGTGATGAGACACTGGTGATTGAGGAAGTTCAGAGGAGGCTTGTTTAGGGGCTTAGAGCTTCAGAGAGTTAGAGTCCATCACCATCATGGTGGGGAACATAGCAACAGACATGCAGGCACAGCCCTGAAACAGTAGCTGATAGTGACTCACCTACTCTAACATGGCCACACCTCCTAATCCTTCCTAAACAGTTCCACCAACTGGGGATCGAGTATTCAAATATATGAGACTATGGGAGCCATTACCCTTGCAGGAACTTGGTGGAAGCAGAGGTAAGGTACAGGCAGGAGGGTCATGAAAGACAGGCAGGGGCTGAGTACGGTCAGTTTGATGATCCAAAAGTATGAAGCTGTCAAAGGATCAGTTATGAGATGGGAACACCACCTCCTGTGATAAAACAACTCAATGAATAAATTAATAATAAGAAAGATATGACAGGAACAGTCATGTAAAATATAGCTAATTTTCAAAATAACTTTAGAATTGATATTTATTTTCCAGTTGCTAGTTATAGAAAATGTCTGGTGAGACAAATGTTATTAAATATATTTTCTATTTTTAATATTTCATAATTATTCTCACTGCAGAGATGGAATTTTTCATTTATAGTGGCAGTGTATTTGGCTTATATTAACTATATGTGAAAGTGTATTTGAAGTTACTTAAATATGTGTCATTAAGATAACATTTTATATTTAAGATGTACAATTGAGTTTTTCTCACTTGTCTTTTGATTTTTGTAGTTTTCAGTAATCCTAGCAACATTTCTTTCAACTGTGTGTGTGTGTATTTGTGTGTCTGTGTTACTTTTCCTTACCCTTCTACTGTATTGCTGGGTTGGTTGTTAGCATAACACCTTGCTTAAGAATTATACTAAATACAGGCTTCTGCTTTAATCGTTGTATCTACTATAGACATTCTCCTAATTCTGCCCATGCATTTGAAAAAGAGAAAAGTTAACTTTATTATAGTGTCTTTTTGTTTCAAGGACAGACTACTTCAAAAGATACATAGAACTTTCCCTTTTGATTCTAATTGCCCCTTTTAATGATACTTAATGTTGACACACAGTGAAGCCATAAACCATACACACGGAGGGGCAGCTGTTGACGCCAGCTTCAAAGGAATACAGTTTAGGGAACGCACAGCACTGCCAACAGGAACTTACTTTTCTGTTTCTAAGGGGTTTTTCAGCACTCAGAGGAAGCGCATTTATGATTTTACTGAGTTTAACCTCGAAGACGTTTTCTGTTTTATCCTTTATTTTTCTAGGCAGCCTTCAAGCAACACATTTCCGTGAGAAAACCAGTGTGCTGACACTCAATTAAAAACTCACACTCAAGGTGAATTGGGCTTTGATGTAAAAGCTTAATTGACACACACATTTCGATGAAAATTTGAGTTGAGGGTTATGGACCACGTTATTGCATTATGAAGAGTCTGGTAGCTTCCGTATATTTTTCTTTTACATTAAGGAATAATACAACAATACAGTAGCAGCTGTGGTTTATTGCCACCATTCCCCACTTCTGGTTAAAGACGTTGTAATTCTTCTCTTGACCATGTCATCGATGAGCCTTAAATCTGTTACTGAAGAGAAGTGTGCTCCTTTCACCAGTTTTCTAAAAGAAGAAAAAGAAAAGAAAATGGTGTGTGGCTACCAAGGCTAAGTTTGAGAAATTTGCAAACTGGCTGCTATCACTGAGGTGACTTGGAGTTGAACGTGGTTGAAGTATTTACACTCAGGACCTCAGAAAAGTCCACAAATTATTTCTTTTTCCTTCTTTTCAGAGCTGGTTTTAAACATTTATCAGTTTAGACTGACACCACGAGTCAAACATCCCACGTGTATCCTGTTTCCGAGGAAACAACTCTTTCAATCCCCAAATCAAAGTGTCTCATGCATTTGGCTATGATGGTCTTTGCTCAGAAAATGCTCATAGATTTATGAAAGAAGCCCTATATCCTCTGCCCTTTGGAGAAAATAGGAATATAAATCCTGTCTGCCTAGAATACAAACAGACTAAAACAGGCTGCCCTGTGTTCCCTGCCCCATCTGTCATCAAGAATAAAATCCCAACTAAATCTTCTCAGAAATCTGAATAGAATATTTATAACACTCAGTATTACTGGTTGTAGTCAGCAATTTGAGTTTTGAAGGAAAAAAAAAGATTCTAATCTAAGAAAAAACAAACATGGCCTCTCAAGGAATACACATTGAAACCCCAGAGAAGTTTTTGAATTATCTTGGCAAGCGTGGGATTCAGAAAATATTAGCTGCTAATCTCTTATAAACCGACTGAGATGATAATTAGATCTCCATCTTCTGGCAGCAATACTGATGGAGAAACTTGATATAGTTCTGCTGACTTCATGTTTCATAGGGAGATTTTGATGAATAAAAAATTAATATAGTGGAAATATTTTAATGTAATTGGTAAAACCGTTGATAGTATCTTTGTATGTATAGAAACATCTAAGTAACTTTTTTGAGTGGCTAATAGGAGTTGGATTATTTTTTTTCTCATATTAGAGGTTCCACAGTATCTGAATTGGTAGTCTGGGAGAGCATCACAAATGAAAATACATAAATTCTGTTATCATCTAACTGAACACTTTTATTCTCATACAATAAGAAAAATTATTTGAGCCTGCTAGGTTAAAGAGAGTTACTCTCAGCAGCCCACAATGAGTTCTTTGTTAAGATAGTTACTATGTACAATGCACTCAGCACTGAGGTGAGATGTAGCCAGAGACATCACCTGAGAGAGAATATTTCCGTTGCCATGGAAGGTTTCCTCGTGTGCTTGGAAATCAGCTCTCCAAACTCTGTCCCAGTATCATTTATTTGCATTTTGATTTTACAGATTTTCCTTTGCTTTCTCTAAGTATACACTATATGTGCTTTTGCATCTGGCTTCAGTGATTTTGAGATTCCCTGGTTCTTGTGCCTGGTGTCAGGAGTACTCTGCACTGACTGTTGCTTTCTTTTGAGCTTATTGTGAATATAAGTCTCTAGTTAAACAGATGCTTGGGATTCTCTTGAGTGACTGGAAATGGATTTCACTGCCCAGTCCTGTGTTAAGTGTGTGTTTAACTTTGTAAAATGCTGACAGCTGTCTCCCAGAGCAGCTGTTTAATGTTTTACTCCTATAAACAATGTCCTCTGTCAATCCTCACCCATACTTGATACTGTCACATTTTTGACACTCAGTTCTCTGCTAATATTTCTGTATAGTTTTAATGTACATTTCTCTGATGACCAGTGATGGCAAACAAACATTTTACTAGAATTATAAAATTCTACATGTTATTCCCTTTGTCCTTAAAGTTTACTCTACATCTAAATATCAAGGGTTAATGGTGAAGCCCCCTTCGGGTGCAAGGAAAACTCTCTGACTTGTTTTGATTAAATACATACTTCACTGGGATAAGTTAACCTTGGACAACCTAGCTTTTGGCAATGAAGAAACCAAAAGACATTCAGATGTCCAGTAATATGAATGTAAAGAGATTTTGTTTAAATACAGAACTGATACCAAAAGACACTGAGTTCTAAATCTAACATATGCCAGTTTCATGTTCTGAGTTTCTCTGGAACCCATGGCTTCCATTTGAGTTAGAACTTTCTTTAGAGAAGTTTCCTTCCTTCCTTCCTTCCTTCCTTCCTTCCTTCCTTCCTTCCTTCC
>LOEQ01001406.1:66298-86999 GCA_001685075.1 Bramus lutescens
CTTTCTTTCTTTCTTTCTTTCTTTCATTCTTTCTAAGACAAAGTCTCATGCTGTAGATTGTTAGTTAAAGATGTATTACATTTGTTTATGCTGTGGAATAGTTGTTTAATGATACAAAAATGTGTTGCATTCTTTTATGTTGCATTTGTTTAACTCTGTGAAGCTATGTTACTCTGCCTGTCTAAAACAGCTGATTGGTATAATAAAGAGCTGATTGCCCAATAGCCAGGCAGGAGAGTGGATAGGCTGGGCTGGCAGGCAGAGAAAATGAATAGGAGGAGCCACCTGGTAGAAAGATTAAGGAGTGAGAAAAGAAGGTCACGCATAGGGCTGGAGAGATGCCTCAGAGTTGAAGAGCACTGGGTGCTCTTCCAGACATCCTGAGTTCAATTCCCAGCAACCACATGGTGGCTCGCAACCATCTATAATGAGATCTGGCACCTTCTTCTGGACTGTAGGCATACATACAGTCAGAACACTTTATACATAATAAATCTAAAAAAAATGTCCACACAGCCAGACACAGAATAAAAAGCAAAGGAAAGATGTACAGAAACAGAGAAAGGTAAAAGGCCAGGGGCAAAAAGTAGATGGGATAATTTAAGAAAAGCTGGCATGAAAGAAATCAAATAAGACTCAGTGTGATTTATTTGGGAATGGGTTGGCTGGTCCCCTAAAGAACCAAAGAGTAAACAACAACTACATGTAGAACAGGCTAACATAGTATTTTACCGGGCAGTGAATTCTCTTGCCTCTACCTTCCGAGAGCTAGGATCACAGAAGGATAATAACACGTAGTATATATGTGAATTCTGTTTCCATGAAAAGCATGGACAAATCAACAAAGAAGGTGAAAACACTTTCTTTCATACTAGAGAAAGGGACCCTGGTTGCTTGGCGCAACAGTAGTGCTTGTCCTGTAGGGATATGTGTGCCTGTGGATGAAAGAGCTTTGGAAGAAAGTTTTTGGGAGGAGAAGAAACTCATACCTAATGATGTCACTTTCTCAGTTTGGGATCTGATGCAGATAAAAGTAAAGGGGGCAAGACTTGAGCTTAAGAAGAAAGGAATCTCAGTGAGTTAAAGCTATAGGAACAGGGAAAAATCTAATCTTCATGGACAACATGAACAAAAGACTCCAAGAAAGCACAGAGTGCATAATGATGCTTCCCTACATGTGCCCATGAAACTTCCTGCTCTTTTCCAGGGGTCTAGGTTTACGGAGTTTAAAGCAAGAGCTTTACATTGCTATCAGCACTGCACATGGATTTGAAAATATTGCTCCAGTAGAAATTCCTGGGGTACTTAAAAAGGACAAAGATGGCATACCTTACTCTCTCTGCTGACAGAAGACAGAGGAGCCAACAGTATGAGGCGACACTGACTTCCAGATTTTGGGCATGCGATTTCATTTTTGCAATAAACATTTTACTCCAAGAAAGTTCAGAGATACAGAGACTCAAGTCAGTTGCTAATGTTTTGTTGAAATCTTGTCTTGACATGTTATTGACTATAAAATACACTTTGTTATTCTCTTTATGATGTGATTAATCTTGATAAGGTACAGCTTCTGAAATACTATATTTGTTTTACAAAACATTGGTAAGTTCATGAAAATAACATAAAAATTAAATTAGTAAATTAGCCATCAAAATATAGTAATTATGTAAAATTGCAAATAATTTGGGAAAATGACTTTTAGCCAAAATAAAAGTCAGGAAAACAATATTTCAATAAACTAATCATAATTTTCTTTTCTGTAATTTTTCTTTCCTAACTTTCTTTTCCTATTTTTCTTTCTTTACCTATCCTGTTCAAAATCATGAATTTTACAGTCTACTGAGCTTCCATTAAGCAAGAAACAAAAAACAAAACAATAACAAAAAAACAAAACCCAACGATAGTGAGATAATGAACTCTTGTGAAATGGTCACGTCACTCCAGCGAGCACAGCTGGACCTCGGACTCCTCCTCTGTCCTGCTGTTGTTTGACTTCCTCTGGGCCTCACCTCATAGACTTGTAAACATTTAATGCTAGTACAAAAAAGCACATGTGCAAACATGGGAGTGTCAGCAACCTTGTGGATTTGCTGCAGCTGGGTTGTGTGCATGAGTTGATTTCCTCTACAAATGCACCCTGAGGACTTTTGAGAAAATAAATTAAGGATAATCCTTTAGTTTTCTCCAAGTTATGCAGTCAACATTTTGTTGTTTTCTGTTGTTCTGAATGTGCTCTGAGGGAGAGCCCCTTTCCTGTCACTATGTGATGTAACTGGTGCCCACATTCATTCCTCCCCTCTCCTGTCCACTCCTCCCCTCTCCTATCCATTCCTCCCCTCTCCTGTCCACTCCTCCGCTCTCCTGTCCACTCCTCCCCTCCACTCCTCCCCTCTCCTATCCACTCCTCCCCTCTCCTGTCCACTCCTCCCCTCCACTCCTCCGCTCTCCTATCCACTCCTCCCCTCTCCTGTCCACTCCTCCGCTCTCCTGTCCACTCCTCCGCTCTCATGTCCACTCCTCCGCTCTCCTGTCCACTCCTCCCCTCTCCTGTCCACTCCTCCCCTCTCCTGTCCACTCCTCCCCTCCACTCCTCCCCTCTCCTGTCCACTCCTCCCCTCTCCTGTCCGCTCCTCCCCTCTCCTGTTGTCATCCAGTAGCTGGTGCCTACACCCACTCCTCACTCTTCACTCCAGGTCCCTTCCTTTTCTACACTGTCAAAACCTTTGCCACCTGCAAGAGTCTCTTAAATATCATTTTTGTTTCATTCACTTAAGAATAGATCTCACGCTATAGTCCAGACTAGCCTCAAATTGACAGTCCTCCTGCCTCATCCTCCTTTGTGCTGTGACTGTAGGTGGCTGCTGAACATAGCTACTAGCATAGCATCTTTATAGTCCACGTACTTTTATTTTTCCAATCTATGTGTTTCTTACCATTTAGAACATCTCCGTATGTTTGTAAATCACATGGGTTGTTACCTGGTTGTGTTTATACTTCTCTTTCCTCTGCTAAGTATTGAGAAATTCAGAACAACAGCTCATCTTTGCCTCACACTTGCCCTAATCTGGAACTTAAAACTCCATCTGTTCATAGATGAAAAGATTGGAAAATCAGTCCACCCACCTGTAGCTTCTCTGAAGGGTTATTTACTGGGTGTCTACACTGTTAAATCCTTTCCCCTTAATAATAATCCTCACAGCAACCTCCTAACAACTCAGCACTCTCAAGTATCATGCTCCAGCCTACCTCTGAAGCCAAGAAGCCTGACTACAGAGTAATGAACCTTGTACCATTTCTCATCTTAGTAATGAATATAGAAGTTGCTCATGGATGAACAGCACTCATCTCTATAAAATCATGGCTATAATTCTACATATGCAAAACTATCTTACTTTGGTGAGTCTGAAGTTTTATATCTAAATAATTCTTATCATGATTTGTATTACCATTCTAAAATACCTTTTTAATCCTTAAAACATTTTCTTACATGAACAACTTAAGGTTTTATTTATGTCTCGCAACTTTATATACTTTACATCTATTTTGTGAGATTTTTTTCTGAATTTGTTAATAAAAAATTGTAACTGTAACTATCTATTCTTCAACTCCACCAGAGACCTGAGAATGATATATTACCTGAGTAAACAGGAAGTGTAGAGCAAGCAACTTTCAAAACTATAGAAATGCCAGAAACAGATTTCAGGAACTTATTTATCTATGTCTCCAGACTGCATTTCTCATAAACACGACTAAATTTTATTTGCCACTTATTCGTCACTATTCCAAAATCTTTATTTTCCATTACTTAAACTTTAAAATAAATGCTACAGAAGATTCTAAAAGAAATAAGCTGTTTTGACAAGCCCTGCAATATCTTTGGATTTTCATACCCAGTTCATGCAGCTTAATGAAAGCAACTAGTCATCCTTGACATGCTAAGAACCACAGAGGAATGAAAAGAAAAACTTGCATAGCCTTCAATTTGACAGCATCAGTGTATCTTAAGGTTATAATTTTATAAATTCAATTTCTGTTTTCAAACACAAAATGAAAGTGAAATCATGCATGAAAACTTCTTGTAGAACAAAAAAAGTTGATCAAGGGAAATTTGGAAGAAAATGTAAGCGTTGGAAGTAATTCCTATTATTAATAAAAGGCACTTTTCTACTCTGAGTTAAGTGACATTTTTGTTACTATCTTAAGCACAATTCTATGTAGTTCAATAGCTTCTAGTTAAAAATAACTATAAAGCTGTTTTTGAATATACCCTTTATTCTGTGCATTTATTGAATATGAATTTAATGACTAACAAATGTTAACCATCTACTACATTTAGTGCCACAAGGATATTGTCTTCAGGAGTTTGCAGTGGTTGTGCCAGTAGCAAAGAAAAAACCATGATGATGTCTGCAATGTATTTTTATGGGAAAATTATGTTGATAGTTGATTGGTTGGCAGAGAACAAAATGGGTACCAGATAAATTTAGTGGCAAGAGGTATATTATGGTCTCACGGGATAATCTAGGAAGCTCAAGACACAGTTCCTAAAGATAGACCACAAAACCAAGACACTAAGGTAATGTCTCAGTACTCAGTGGAGGTTGTGCCATAAGGCCACTGGCTAAACTGGTTCGCTGCCAGGCTAGGGCAGAGAACTGTGGGGCATTTTTAAGAGGAGAGGGAATAAGAAGAGGACACATTGCAAAGGAATGTTCAGTTTTAAATAGATTTGGACAAGGTTCAGTTTTGTTCTCTGGAACTTGAACAATTCACGATGAATACATTATAGACCAAATGTCTATGTCTCCCCGAAGCTCGTATTTGAAACCTCACTCCATAGTGTGACAGCATTGGGAAGTAAGGCCTCTGGGGACAGTTGGGGAAATGATAAGGATGGAACCCTCAGGACTGGAATCAGTGTCCTCAGCAGAGCCATGGGTGTCAGCTGGACTCCTCTCTCTGCTAAGCCATGGGAAGACAGAATATGGGTTGGCTCTCTGCCGCCTGGAAGAGGGTCCTCACCAGAATGGTGACACTCTGGTCTCAGTCTTCCTGTCTCCAGAATCTGACAAACTTCTGTTGTTTGAGCTCTACCTTGCTTAGAATATTCTGACTGACTGATAAGAGAACCAACCTGAGTAATGGCTTCAGGGTGGGCATTGGAGGTTTTATGATTTCCAGAACTGAGAAGTAGTTTCAAGACAGATGTACGTTGGAGTACTATGTGGGTGAAGGTTAGGGTAGAAGCTCAGAACCTAGCTCAGTTTGCTCAACTAGAAATTGGTCCTTAGGGTTCCTGCTTTAAGAAAGAGTCTGTCAGACATTCTGCAGGACAGAAGTGACTGACAAACTGCCAATATAGATGAAATAGCCTTCCAAATTTCCTGTTTCACAGAAAAACCTGCTGGATACTATGGGCCTGTTGGATGAAGATGGGTGCCCTAATGGTACAGAAGAACTTTGGGTGACTGTCCAGGCAGCAAGTTGTCTCTGTCAATTCTAGAACTTTGGAAGTTGCTTGCAATGCACTTCCTGTTTACTTAGGAAATATTATATCCTTCTGGAGTCATTTAAGAGTTGAAGACATATAGTTATAATTTTCCTTAGTTATGAGAAAGGATAAATTATATATAAAACTAAAGATAGGATAGATGATAGAGTATTTTCCAAATATAAATGGACTAAATATTACAACTATAATTTTTGCTTGATACCTGTTTTGTTATATGTAATTTTACTATGTTAAAGTTAAAACCTTCCTTTTTATTTAGACAGAAAAGGAGAGATGATGTGGGAAGTCCTTCTGCATATGTGTTGTTTTTTTGGTTAATGAATAAAGCTGCTTTGGCCTATGGCAGGACAGAATATAGACACGCTGGAAGAGATATATGTATATATAGAGAGTAGGCGGAGCCAGAGAAGCGCCATGTAGCCGCCAGAGGGGAAAGATGCCCAGAACATTTACTGGTAAACCACAGCCTTGTGGCAATACACAGATTAATAGAAATGGGTTAATATAAGATGAAAGAGTTAATAAGAAATTAATAAGAAGCCTGAGCTAATAGGCCAAACAATGGTATAATTAATATAGTTTCTGTGTGTTTATTCAGGTCAGAGAAGTCAAGAAATGAAAGAACAGTCTCTGCCTACAAGAAATGACCAAAAAGGAAAGGTTAAGAAAGGGGAGAAGACAGTAGGGGAGGGAAGGAGACTTATAAGGAGAAAACCTTTTCCAGATCCTACGGTAAAGAGAAAAATCCAGTCAGGCTGATTGTGAAGTGACCTCTAGGCAGCGGCAGGAGAATTAATAGAATAAATGCAGTTTTTAAAAAAGTATAAAGTAGAAGGCAATAGTGACATTTTGAGCAGCTCGGAGTGTAAGTGGAGCAGGAAGCAAGGTTGTCATTTGCTTTCGTGTTGGCAAGTCATGTGTGCTGTGATGGGCGCTGTCCCCTGGGAGCAGTGATAGCAGAAAATAAACAGGAGTGGCTGGAGACGTGAATGGTCGGTCATTAATCAGAGTTAGGCTGCAAAAATGGCTCCTCCAAAATGCTTACCCTTTAAAGTAAGGAGCAACACACTCTGAAAGCCACAGGAGAAGAGCAAGGTGGGGAAGCGTTACTCTCTTTTTTCTTTATTTAATCAGAGGAGGAAATGAGGACATTCGCATACAGAGGAGAATGATCTCAGAGAAAGGCGAAAGTCAAAGGAAAGGAGAGAAACGCAGAGAGCATCATCATTGCTTCAAGTGAGAGGCCTTAGAGGGAGTCTCCTCTGGTCGGACAGGAAAGAGGGTAAGGCAAGGCCTTGTGTAGAAACTTTGCTGTGAGAGGCAAGGGTCTGGAGGGGAGCTCCTGCTATACGACCCGAGAGCTCTCTGTAGTGGATGTGAAGGACAGTACAGTGACCGTGGCCCGCGGCCGCTGAGGACCATAGCACGAGGGGACCATTTGCAGAAAAGCCCCACCTCTCTATGGAGCTCCCTCAAGAATCCAGAGTAGCTCTGCTTATCACCCAGCTGTAAGCAAAGACGCCCGGCTGAACTGCTCCCAGGCTCTCCGACTTACAAGGCCTCTCGCATCTTCTTCCATTGCCCTGCTCGGCTGTCTTTACGAACAAGCATTAAAAATGAGGTCTGGGCCGGTATCGGGAAATGAAAGGGCAAGTTATTTTTATCTGATATCGGGAACTTTTCTGAGGATGTGAATTTACCCTCTGGGACTTTCATAAGTTAAAACAGCCAATTAAAATGGCCTTCTCCGAAATCCTGGCAAGAAAATGACTCATATGTAGGATGAACAAGTCCAGTGATGTGCTTATGGTATAAATTAATAAAATAGGCAAAAATTAATAAATTAATGAAATATACTAGGGACTATTTCTATAAATAGAATTTAGCCTATCTTGTCACACAAAGAAACTAAGAAGAAAAAAAGGTTCATCTGAGGAGGAGTATCCTGAAAGGAAGGGAGAAGAGAAGGGGAGCTAGGAGAGGGAGGGACGGGGGTGGACGGGGCAATGGAGCTCAGCAGCGAGAAAAGGCATCAGTAAGCTGGAGTGATTTTTCTCTAACATTCTACATCACTAAAATCTATTCAATTTCCCTTTTAGAGTGTTGGAAGACAATACTGATCACATGGATTAAACAGAGGTAGGTTTGTGATGCACTATGAAGAATATGTTTTGACAATATCCATATTCAAACTTCCAACTTGAGATTTGAATCATACACTCGACTTATTGCTTTAAAAATATTGTCTATTGGCTCTTTCCTTTCTGCCACCGCCATGCCATCCAGACTGAGGAAGACCCGGAAACTCCAGGGCCATGGCCGCATCAAGTAAACATTGCAAGCATCCAGGAGGACGCGGGAACTCTGGAGGCATGCATCATCACAGGATCAGCTTCGACAGATACCATCCAGGTTACTTCGGGAAAGTTGGTATGAGGCATTACCACTTAAAGAGGAACCAGAGCTTCTGCCCTACTGTCAACCTGGATAAACTGTGGACGCTGGTCAGTGAGCAGACACGGGTCAACGCTGCCAAGAACAAGACCGGAGTTGCTCCCATCATTGACGTCGTGCGATAGGGCTACTACAAAGTTTTGGGGAAGGGAAAGCTTCCTAAAGCAGCCTGTCATCGTGAAAGCCAAATTTTTTAGCAGAATAGCTGAAGAGAAGATCAAGGGTGTTTGTTGGAGGTGCATGTGTTCTGGTGGCTTAAAGCCACTCACGGAGGCCAATTAAATGCTAACATTAAAAAAAATACATTGTCTATTGGCTCTGTGCCCATTAACAAACAAGCTATCTCTCTTCATAGTTTGTGGAGTGCAGATACATTCAAAACACAATTTAGAACTTACGATTCCTCATTAGCATACATGTACAATATTATAAATACTAAAAAACTGTGGTTGGGAGCAGAAACTCTGACAGAATCCAGGAAACAGATATATTTGTGCACAAGCTGTCATTCGGCTGTTTCTACGCTATTTTAGCATTTTGTTCATTCCTTGTCTACCTTATGCTAGCGCTCTGCTTCAAACTGCATCGCTAGAGACAGTTCTTATGGGAAGAGCTTTAAACATACACACATACACACACGTGTGTGCATGCACACAGGTCACGGGTGTACATGCATGTGTGTGTGTGGATTTATATTTAAGATGATGATTTTTTCCCTCAAAATATAGGGAAAAAGACAAAGCATCCCTAAAGTTTAGCACACATTTTACTTTTGCGGCAAATACTAAAAATGATACGTTATGTGATGTTAAAAAATTTATATAGCCCAGAAAATATTAAATGTCCCCATCTGTTCCATTCACCCTGGATATTAACCTATATTTTAAAATACTTACTTTTAATAGTTTCTTGTGATAGCTTCCTCTCATTGAAATATATTTATTCAAAAAAGAAATATATGTATCCATATCTATGTAACTAGTTCTGAATTTATTTCCTCAAAAGAGATTGTTTTTTATTTTAAGATATACTTTAGCTCTCTGTGTCTCTTCTTTTTCTGAAGAGGCAGCCTCTGCCTCTCCCTTCCCCCTTCCTCTTTCCTCTTTCTCTGCCCCCTCCCCTTCTCCACTCCATAACCCTTAACCCTTATACTCTTCCCACTAAATAAACTCTATATCTCTGCCCTCCCCAAAGATCGACTTTAATGGAGACACTACCTTTAGATAACGGTGTTTGAATTCTGGAATGTGAGTCTGAGTGGCGTGGCTGCTCTGTCCCCTGCTCCGTCGGCCCGAGCTGTTACGGCACGGTTGTCCCCAGTGTGTCTGAGGCACATAGCGTACGCATTCTCTTCCAGGGGAAACCCTTGTGGCAGAGTCATGGGCTGGGTTCTTGTCACTTGCTTAACTACTTCCAACTTTGTATTCACTGATGGGATGTTCTTGTGAATTCAAGGGAAATGTGCTCTTCCTAGTCCATTTTTATTGTATCTTTCCTCTTCGTATGATCACAATGTGTAGTTTATGAGGGCCATGGGGTCCTCCACCATGTTACGATCTTCAGGTCTAAGCTGAAACGCTTTATCTGGAGTTCTGGATTTGGCAAATTCATGGCAAATTTCATCTGTACCAATGAGTGATTCTACACTATTTGTCACAGTTTGGAGGTCTATGAACTACAGAGGGCAAAACCCGTCCCATAAATATGGCAGCCATTCTCTTTAGAGCCTTATAGATGGCAAAACTAATAAATACTACCTCCACCCACGGTCAGGGTTACCTAATACCAGCAGTGACAGAAGTTGATGCCATATGAGCCAGAGCTGCGTACTGAGAGCTGGTGTCAGGTAAACATCTGAAAAACAGGCCGTAGCAAACCGTTCTTTATCTTTCTGTTTCCCATTAAAGCAGCTTTAAATTTTAAAGTTCTTCTAATCGACACATAGATTGGTCTATCATTTATCACCATCACTGTGTACCATTATTGGGAAGTCTATCACCAGAGGTACTAAAATGTATTGCTCTAGTCCCTTCAAATAAACAGTTGGGTTGTTTTCAGCATTTACTCTTAACAGAATTTTCTGTAGTGCATATGCCTGTATATACCTTTGACAAAACGTAGTGAGTACATTGCTAGATTAAATTAGCAGCAGTAGCTAGAGGATATGAGTATTTTCAGTCTTGGTGGATATTGCAAAACTGTCTTGTAGAAAGGACGAAGAAAATCATACTATCAACAGAGTATAAGAGAACCCATTTATCCACACCAAGGCCAGCACTAGGAAAATCAAACTTCTCATTTTTGTCTGTTCAGCGGGAAAGAAATGCAGTTTCTCTTTCATTCTTTGCATTTCTACTACTGTAGCAGAGTGAACACCATTTCCAGTCAACTTTATTGCCATTGAAGTTTTTGAGAAACATCTTGTGCTTTTAACAAGTTGGTTTGGTCATCGTTCCTTGGCTGGTTTACATGTGCTGTTTGTAAATTAAGAAAATCACCATTTTGTTCTCTGCATAAAACTCCATTCCAGCTCCTGCTGCGGCAAAGACCCTTATGTTAAGAGCTGATTCCGCACTTGTGGTGCTGCTGAGCAGTGACAAAGCGATCAAGAAATGGGCCTGGTAAAAGTACTGGTCTTTAGGAGCAAGGAAGGAATTCCCACTTTCTTGCCTGTTGCATCCCAGCCATGAGATGAACAGTTGGCTTGCTTCATGGTCACACCATGTCGTGTTTGCCTCTCCACAGGCATAAAACAATGGGTCTGCCATTGACTCAAACTGTTACAAGAAAGGATATACAGGACATCCAATGAGATCACTGGGTTCTTGTGTCCTGTAATAAGGAACTGAATTAGAGACACGTGATATAGGTAATGCTTGAACTAGAGACAATGTGCCCAGAAAGGGAGACGGTTCCTGAGAATGGAAGTGGGTTTGAGAGCTGGGATTGGTCAAGGCTTAAGGGCTCTGAGCTATTGGAAATCCTTTATAGGCTATTTATACAGCCCCTGCGTTCTCCTGAATTTGGAGATGATGGGCTTCCCTTCCTCACCCCGCCTAACTGCTCTGCTACGTGAAGTCTATGGGGTAGAAAGAGTTGCAGTCTATATCTGCCACTGTGTTTGTTCATTTGGTTTTACAATATTTTTATTCATTATTTGAGAATTTTATACATGTTTACAATCTGTTTTGATCACACCCACCTCCCACGTATCCCTCTAATTCTCCCAGACCCCGCCTTTATAATAGAACAATTCTATTCCAAGCTTATGGCTCTTCCTCTTTTTCTATTTATCCTTATTGTTTTTTATGACCTGCTGAGTCCAGTTAGCTTCGCTTTTGTGCACATTGGGGTGGAACCATCCACTGGAACACAGGTACTCTACTCTTCCCCAGCCACCACCAACTGTCAATACGTGCCCAGCTGGAATTCTGATCAGCTGCTACTGTTTCCTTTTTCATGTTAATGGAGATGCCTTTAGAGTCTAGAGTCTCCCTCTCTGCTCTATTCTCTTGCCTCAGAACTTCCAAAACTGTGACCCAAGAAATACATAACTCGTTGTATTTATCTAGAGTATTTTTTAACATAATGGAAAGCTCAATAATATATTCTTTCTACTCCCAAATTACGGCATACCACAGCCATCTCCAACCAATCTCCCAAAGTTGATTTGGCAAATCTAAAAATGCCTTTTGCTTAATTGCCCCGACTCATCTACAACAAAAATACTCCAATAAGAAAAGTTCTAGTGGGCAACTTTGCCTTGAAATACCATATTTACTTATTTGTTGATTGATTGATGCATTTAATAATTATGAGTCCCTAAAGTTTTAAAAAGTGAAATAATATATGGAATTCATTGTGAACCTGTATTTGCTATCTTATGGAGTTACCCAGTTCATTCCAAATCATGGTCCTTTTATGTATATTTAGTATTAGTATCTAACAGTGTAGATAAATATTTCAACGAAGCTATGTGGGCTGCAAAGCCAAATTGCTGACAGGGGCCAGAACTGTTGTCTGAGCATGTGTTTGTGTCCTTAACGCTTGGCTTTTCCCACAGTTCTACAGTTGCACCACTCCGTGTTACATGGAAGAAATTGCTTCACAAATCGAAAGACAAACAATATCAGAGTCATTCCCCAGCGTGAAGCAACTCAACTCATATAGATCCTGAATCTGAGGCAGAGTGCTAAATGTGATAGAGTAGATAAAGGTAACAGGTGTGGAATTCTTATGTCTCATTAGATAATAGAAGGCCATCTTGTTCAGGTGGTGTATGCGTCATGTAAAGGAATCCGCTGAAAAGAAAGTGAGACATGAGCTTGAGTCAAATAGTGGAATTTCAGTCGCACAGCTAGAGAGTTTGTAGAGTATTTATGGTCTGAATAGAAGGAAAGTTGTCCTACTTACAATTGCTTTTTGATGTGACTAGAGCAAAGGTCACCCAGTGCTTTCTGCAGGGAAAACTGCATCAGCTTCTTTTTACTTTCTTTCTTTAAAAAAGAATCAACTTTCAGGGAAAGTAGCACATCTTATTTGTTTATATATTATCTCTGACTATTTTGGTGCTGCAGTGGAAGGGTAGAAATATTGCACATGGCACACAAAGTCTAAAACCAAATCTGTCCTCTAAAGAAAAAGCTTGCCATGCCTTATGAAATGGTATTTTTCAAAACATCACTGTAAGTGACCTGCACAAACAGATCAATTTTACTTACAAGAACAAAAGGCCACGTAAGGCTTTCCAGCATTGATTCAACATCGATTGTTTGATTCTCCAAACTCTGTTACCATTTGTCTCAGTCTGTATTCTATTGCTACCAAAAAATTCCACTTAGTGTATAAATTATAAATAACAGAGTATTTTGTCTCTTTGATCAAAGGACAAGAAGTTCAAGACTGAAGGACTCCACCTGATACGAGTACTCTGTGGTGGTGGGCTTCATGTGACTGGATTGTTAGTGAGCATGCAAACTCAGATATGCCTTCTTCTTCCAGGAAGTCATTGATTAGCCAGTGACCCTCCATGCAACCCTAACTGCTTCCTGAAAGATCCATTTGACTTCTTGTCATCACATGGATTTAAGGATTAATTTCCTTAGGGAAAAGGAAATTAATCACTTTAGGGAAAGGCAGTCATACCACAGAGTCAAATGAAAGTGATTAAAGCATTTTCTATTAAAATTTGAACTTATTTAACCTTCTTGCCTAATGATAACCCTTAAATAATTTGATGTAATTTGAAAATGTAAACAAGGAATGGGGCTTTGGATCAGCTGGTAGATTTCTCACCTAGCAGATGCAAAGCCCTGGCTTGATCTCCAGTGCCGCATAATCTGGGCATGGAAATAGTCCTTGCCGTGACCCAGCATTTAGGAGCTGGAGGCAGAAGGATCAGTTGAAGATAGTCTTTGGCTACATAATGAGACTGAGGACAGTTGGGAACACACTGGCCACTGTCTGAAATTAACAATGACTACAAATCTAAAACAAAAAAATGTAAATAAAAAGTAGAATGTCAATTGATCTTAGACATGAGCTAGGAAACACCTTGGAAGACATTCTTCTAAACTTTGCAGTGATATGAAGTGTCTGAAAAATAATCCAGAAGATATAACATGGAAACAGGGAGACTCTGATCCAATGAGGACGTAACTCTGCCTAACATACCGTAGGCAAACTATTCTTGTTCCACTCGGAAAGGAGGAATGAGCATTAATGATACAGATTATTTACTTGAATGTCCATTATTAAAGCACTTAAGTTGTTATTAATTAATACAACATAATTAATATAATTAATTATATTAATATAATTAACATAAAGTGAGATTGAGAGGAAAATGCCCCTATGGTGCATCAAAATGCATTTTGCATCCAAGTGTCCACTGAGCTTGGATTGACCACAACAACCTCAGCCTCCTGACTGGCGATTACAGCCCATTGTGCTCAGAGCCTCCCCTCCACATATCACTTTCTTGCCAATGACACTATCTTTCTAATATGACAGAGGGTACAGGTAATTTCTAGACAAATGATGAATAACTTTTAGATGTACATGAAAACATCAAAAGTTTGAAGAAGCTTAAAATTGGAATGGGGTAAGAATTTATGATTTCAATCTAATGGAGGTAGATATCCCATGATCGTTTATTTCATTAATAAAGTCTTATTTAAACGTGACTTAAATATTGCACTATACCAGGGTTTCCCAATCTTGATACTATTGTCAAGTGGGGCTACAAGATTTTTGGTTGTGGTAGAAGCATCCTGTGCTAGTGGGATGTTCATAACCCATCCATTAGGTGGTAGGAGCAAACAACCAATCCTCCCAAGTCTGCAAGTGGTTACAACTGAAAATGTCTCCTACTTAATAATTATTGCAGGACAGAACTGACCTTGGTTACAGACAACAGCTTCCACGTGTGACAGCCTGCAGGGACATGTGTACTGTATCATGTACTAGTGACAGAAACCATAGCTTCAAAAGACGGTTTGTTGCTAGTGATTCTACTCTGTTCCTTGACAATAGCGTTATTTAATAAATCCTTCACCGGGGAAGACTCATGTTGAATTTTCTGCGATTTCCTGGCCACGATAATTTGATTGTCTACATAAAAGTGTATAGATAAATCTGGCAAAGAAGCCTCAATGAGGAACTGCCTAGGTCAGGTTGACTGGTTGGCATGCTTCTGAAAGATGTTCATAACTGGGTTCCTTGAGGTGGGAAGATCCATCTTAAACATGAGCCTTTGTTGGCCTATTTCATCCAGTCTGGCCCCATCCCTACTACCTTGTTAGTTATGAACTCATTGATGCATTCATTAACTGCTGAAGTTAATGCTCTCTTGATCTAACACCCTCTCTAAAATGCCAATAAATAGGGACCAAGCCTTAGTAAGAGATAATTCAATGTAAAAAAAATAAGAAGAACCATTCTATGATTCAATCACCTCTCTCTTTGACCAATAGCATCACAGGCAAGGTTGTTCTGTCAGCCTGAGATTGTAAGTAAGAACAGGTAATGTAGACCACAACTGACCTGCAATATGCCTATATTTTAAAATTAGAAATAGATTATTATCTCATACAACATATCCTGATTATGGTCTCCCCTCCCAGTTCCTCCCCAATTTCCCTCCCCTCCAGATCCACTCCTTTTCAGTCTCTCAAAACAAACAAACAAACAAACAAACAAACCAAACAAAAAAAAACAAAAAAAACACAAAAATCCAGGCTTCTAAGGGATAACAACCAAACATGACAAAATAAAATATAATAAGAGTAAACAAAAACCATCATATCAAATTTAGACATGCCAATCCAACAGGAAGAAGAGGAAGCATCCCAAGAGCAGGCCCAAGAGTCAAGTCTTTCTCACAGTCAGGAGTCCTATAAAAATACTAAATTGCTAGCTATAGTATATAAGCGGAGGACCTGATGTAGACCCACGCCAGCCCTGTGCTTGCTGCTTCAGTCTCTGTGAGCTCATATGTGTCTTGTTTAGTTGATTCAGAGGGCTGTGCTCTCCTGTGTCCTCTATCGCCTCTTGTTCTTACAAATGTGTAACCTCCTCTTTGCCAGGATTCCCTGAGCTCTGAGTGGAGGGATTTGATGGAGGTCTCCAATTTAGACTCTCTTTCTGAATAACATCTGGCTATGGGTCTCTGCATCTGTTCCCATCTTCCAGTGGAGGAAGCCTTTCTGATGGTAACTGGGTAAGGCACTGATCTTTGATTATAGCAGAATATCATCAGGAATTACTTTATTGTTTTGTTGTTGTTGTATTGTTTTCTTTTCTTTTTGACCTGTAGTGTTCGGTTTTACACTATTTATCCACCTAGGCTGTGGTTCCTGGACACATAAGCAGTGTCAGGTCTGGGTCACTTCTTGTGAAGTGGGCCTTAAGTCAAATCGGACATTGGTTGGCTAGTCCTACAAATTCTGTGTCCCCATGACCCCAGCATATTTTTGCAGCCAAAGGTTTTGTGGCTGGGCTTATCCACGTGTCTCTTTTGGTAGCCTGCAAATAGCTTCCAGTATCAAAGAGAACAGAACATAGGGATGACGGCTCCATATAGACATCGGCTCGACTTCTCCATGATTCATTAGTTGTGTGGATGTTGACCTTGGCAATGGGGCCCCACTGTTACTTTGCAGAGAGCAGTCTTTGGTCTTAGCATCAGCCTGGGTTGTTTGGGGATTTCCATGGGATCCCGTTGGCCAACACCTCAGTTGAATGCAACCCAGTCCTGCCACTGGAAGCCTTGCCTGGGTACAAGAGACAGCCAGTTGGCACTCTGCATCCCCCTTACTAGGAGTCCTCATTAGGATTACATTCACAGATTTCAGGAAGTTTCCACTGCACTAGGTTTACAGCCCCCAAAATAACCCCCAAATTCCAGTCTTATCTTCCCACACACTCAACAATATCTCCCCCTATCTTATGGCCCCACTCCTGTCTCCCACCTCTCCCCAGCCTACTGATAAAATCTATTCTATTTCCCCCTCCCAGGGAGATCCATGTGTCCCCCAAGACTATTCCTCTTTACCTAACCTTTCTGAGTCTATGGACTGAACTTGGTTATTAGTTTTTAATGGCTAATATCCACTTATAAGAGGATACATACCATATTTGTCTTCCTCGGTCTGTGTTACCTCATTCAGTGTGTTTTTTTCTAGTTTCATCCATTTGCCTGCAAATTTCATGTCATTTTTGATAGTTGAATAATTCCATATTATGTAAATGTACCACATTCTCTTCATTCATTCTTCTGTTGATGGACATCTAGGTTGTTTCCAGTTTCTGACTATTATGAAAAAAGCCTCAGTGAACATGGCTGAGCAAGAATCATTGTGGTAGGATGGAGCATTTTTGAGTATATGCCCAAGGGTGGTAGAGCTGTGTCTTGAGGTAGATCAATTCCCAACTTTCTAAGGAACCATTGCCATGATGGTTATACATCTCCCACCACAATGGAGGAGTGTTTCCCCTGCTTTACATCCTCTTCAGCATGAGTGGTCACTTTTATTACTGATCTTGCCATTCTGACAACTTTAAGATATAATCTCAAAGTAGTTTTGATTTGTATTTCCCTGATGACTAAGGATGTTGGACATTTCTTTAAGTGTTTCTCAGCCATTTGAGATTTCTCTATCGAGAATTCTCTGTTTAGATCTCTATTAGTGTTCTTCATATATTTTGGATATTAGTCCTCTATCAAATGTGAAGTTGGTAAAAAAATTTCACATTTTGTAGGCTGCCATTTTGTTCTTTTGATGGTGCCTTTGCCTTACATAGTCTTTTCAGTTTCACGGGGCCCTATTTATTAGCTGTTGATCTAATTGCCTGTTCTACCAGAGTTCTGTTCAGAAAGTCGGTCTCCTGTGCCAGTGTTTTCAAGGCTATTCCTCTCTTTCTATATTAGGTTCAGTGTATCTTGTTTTGTGTTGAGATCTTTGAACTACTTGGATTTGACTTTTGTGCAGGGTTCTAAGTATGGATGTACTTGCATTCTTCTACATGCAGACATTCAGTTGAAGATGTATTTTTTTCTAGTGTATTTCTGATTCGTTCATCAAAAATGTGGTATCCGTATGTGTGTTGATTTTTGCCTGGGTCTTCAACTAGAGTCTATTGATCAATATGTCTGTTTTTATGCAAATACAATTTGGTTTTTATTACTACACCTCTGTGGTACAACTTGAGATCAGGAATGGTGATACCTCCAGCAGTTTTTATTGTTCAGGATTGTTTTGAAGCTATTCTGTTTTTTTTATTGTTGTTGTTGTTGTTGTTGTTGTTCTGTTTTGTTTTTTGTTTGTTTGTTTTTCCATATGAAGCTGAGATCTGTCCTTTCAAGGTATGTAAAGAACTGCATTGGAAACTTGATAAGGATTGCATTGATCTGTAGATTGCTTTTAGTAAGATGGCCATCTTCACTTTGTTAATTCTACCAATCCATGAGCATGGGATATTTTCCCATCTTCTGATGTCTTCATTTATTTCTTTTTTCAAAGACTTGAAGGTTTTGTTTTTAAATCATACAAGCCTTTCACTGTCTTAACCCCATAGTCATTCAGTAGGGAGTTGCTTGGTTTCTTTGAGTTTGTAAGCTTTATTTTGTTTCTGTTGTTGTTGATATCCAGCTTTAATCCATGGTTTAATAGGATGCAGGGAGTCATTTCAATTGAGACCTGTTTTGTGTCCTAGAATGTGGTCAGTTTTGGAGAAAGCTCCATGAAGTTCAGAGTAGAACGTATATCCTTTTTTGTTTGAGTGAAATGTTCTGTAAATATCTATTATGTCCAGTTTGTTTATTATGTCTGTTAGGTTCAGTATTTCTGTTTTGGTTTTGCCTAGGTGATCTGTCCGTTGGTGAGCCAGGTATTGAAGTCACACTATCTCTGTGTGAGGGTCAATATGTGTTTTAAGCTGTAGCAGTGTTACTTTTACAAACCTGGGTACCCTAGTGTTTGGGCCATTGATGTTAGGAATTGAAATGTCATCTTGGTGGATTTTTCCTTTAATTAAAATGTAGTCTTCCTTCCCTACTTCTTTTGATAAGAGGTCTATTTTGTTATATAGTAAAATGACTACATCATCTTGCTTTTTAGGTCCATTTTCTTGAAATATATTTGTCTAACTTTTTACCCTGAGGTAATATTTATCCTTGATGGTGAGGTGTGTTTCTTGATTGCAGCAGAAGTATGGATCCTGTTTTTACATCCATTCTGTTAGTCTATGTCTTTTTATTGGGGAATTAAGTCCATTGATATTGAGAGATATTAATGATCAATGATCATAGGTTTTTGTTATTTTGTTGTTGTTGTCTTTGGTGGTGGTAGTAGTGGGTGTGGGGGGGCTGTTTCCCTTCTTTTGGTTTTGCTGGTGTGAGATTATTATTTTCTGTGTTTTTATCAGTGCAATTAACCACCTAAATGATAATTTTCCTTCTAGAACGTTCCATTGGGCTGGATTTGTAAATAGATATTATTTAAATTTGACTTTGTCATGAAATACCGTATTTTCTCCATCTGTGGTGAATTAAGTTTTGCATAGTAGTCCCCACTGCCATCTGAGGTCTCCGAGAGCCTGTAGCAAATGTGTCCAGACTTTTCTGGCTTTCAGAGTCTCCTTTGTGAAGTCAGGTGTAACTCTAATAGGTCTACCTTTACATGTTACTTACTCTTTTTACCTTGCAGATTTTAATATTATCTCTTTGTTCTGTTTGTTTAGTGTTTTGACTGTTATATGGAGAGGGGACTTTCTCTTCTGGTCCAGCATATTTGTGTTTCGTATGCTTCTTGTACATTTATAGGCATCTCCTTCTTTACATTAAGAAAATTTTCTTCTATAGTTTTTTTTTGAAAACATTTTCTGGGCCTTCGATCTGGGTTTCTATTCCTTCCTCTATACCTATTATGTTTAGGTTTGGTCTTTTCTTAATATTCCAGATTTCCTGGATGTTTTGTGTCAGTATCTTAGATTTGACAGTTTCTTTGACCAGTGTATCCTATCACATATTCAGTGCCTGAGATTCTCTCTTCCATCTCCTTTATTCTGTTGGTGAAGCCTAAACTTAGCAGTTACTGTTCAAATTCTTGAATTCTTCATTTTCATAATCCAGTCAGTTTGGTTTTTATTTATTGATTCTGATTCCAGTTTCAAGTATTGAAAAGTTTCCTTACATTGTTTGTGTTTTTAATGATGTTTTTAAGGAATTTATTCATTTCCTCTTTAAGAACCTCTACCATATTCTTAAAGGCTATGTTAAGGTTTTTTTCTTGTGCTAGTGCTGGGTTCTAGTGATGACTCTTTGCCCTGATTGTAATTGATTGTGTTTTTACACTGGGGTCCAGGCATTTGTGTTTGGGTGATTGTGTAAGTTGATTTCTGGATTAGTCTTTGTTGAGTGGGTGTTTTTTTTTAATTCCTTGGTTTCTGCTTCCTTTCCAGATTTTCAGAGTGTGATGACTGAGTGTTGCCTGTTTTCCTGGCCACAGGAAAGCCATGCTTGTGTTGGAGGCTGGAATACTGGGATGGTTGGAGCAGCGGTGGGGAGAAAAGGTTGGAGAAGAAGGACTTCCTGATCCTTTAGGGATAGGCTCATAGAGGAAAGAGACACCACGGCAGGTTCCTGTTACAGAGCTGGGAATGAGACAGAGGGACGATGGAGCTCAGGAGCAGCAGGAGAGGTGTGGTTCTGCCTTCAGCCTACTTGTTGCCCTGGGGAAAGGGACTCATAGATGTGGGCAGTGGGGAAGGAAGGCTGGAGCTGTGTTCTGTTTCAGTGCTGAGGATTAGCCTGGGAGATGGGATCTGAGTTAGGATTAGCCTGGGGGAATGGATCTGAGGATTAGCCTGGGGGATTGGGTCTGAGTGAGGATTAGCCTGGGGGATTGGGTCTGAGTGAGGATTAGCCTCTGGGGGATTGGATCTGAGTGAGGATTATTAGCCTGGGGGATTGGGTCTGAGTGAGGATTAGCCTGGAGGATTGGGTCTGAGTGAGGATTAGCCTGGGGGATTGGATCTGAGTGAGGATTATTAGCCTGGGGGATTGGATTTGAGTGAGGATTAGCCTGGGGGATTGGGATCTAAGTGAGGATTAGCCTGGGGGATTGATCTGAGGATTAGCCTGGGGGATTGGATCTGAGTGAGGATTATTAGCCTGGGGGATTGGATCTGAGTGAGGATTAGCCTGGGGGATTTGATCTGAGTGAGGATTAGCCT
>LOEQ01001406.1:106293-118923 GCA_001685075.1 Bramus lutescens
CTCTCTCTCTCTCTCTCTCTCTGTGTGTGTGTGTGTGTGTGTCTAGAATTCCTTCCCAAGCTCTCAGGTTTTGTGTGGATGTAGCTGGCCCACATTGGCACACCATTTTCTAGATGGAGACTGCTGGTTCGTTCCTCAATTGCTCAGACCCGAATAATCACACAGAAACTATATTAATTCCAACATTGCTTGGCCAATAGCTTAGGCATATTCCTAGCTAGTTCTTACATCTTGTATTAACAATTTCTATTAATCTGTGTATTGCCATGAAGCTGTGGCTTACTGGGTAAGATTCTTGCTTTTTCGGCAGCTACATGGTGTCTCTCTGACTCCACCTACTTTCTCCATATATCTCTGTTCTGATTTTCCTCCTGGCTTTACTCTACTAAGCCACTAGCCGAAACAGATTATTTAATAACCAATTGTAATAAAACATATTTATAGCATAAAAAGGTGAATCCCACATTACTACACTTCACTGCATTCCTCTCCATCCCATCTCATTTTCTGTGATGATGTTACATGAGTGTTACCATGGTGTGGATGGGGTATTTCTGAAAATGTCCAGTTAGGGTCGAGAACTCGTAACTACTTAATCTCAACACCTGTCTCTCCATTGACTCCTGACTAAGGTAGAGAGAAGTATCTCTGACCAAAGCTGGAGAGTGCAGCATGACACTGGCTGTCATGACAAAGTGACTATGATAAGGACGTGTTCCCTGCTGACTAGCTGTGGAGGGCCAGAAGGTGCATATGTAGGTTGCTGGGAGAAATGGTCAACCCGGTGCAAGCCACTGCATACTACAATACCTGCCAGGCAAGACGTAGCCACTGATGCAGCCCTGGCATGATGGTTATGAAGTAAGAAACTACTTTCTCATTAGATTTGATCAACAGGAGGAACATTATGCCTGGTATTAGGAATCTGATCAAAATTCAATGACTCTGGAGGCCACAAACTTAAGATTAGAAACTGCTACTGCTGTTTTGCCTTCTAAATATTTGCTTATTATACTAATATTTTTTCTAAGGAATTTGTGACTTTAGCTAATTCAGATTTTTGACTTAACAACTATGGGATATTATTATATTAATATCATAAGTTAATCATTTTCTTGTTACCTTTTAGACTTCCCTTTTATATTTTCTATAATGATATCAAAAATGACCAGAAAGTATTATTGATATAACTTCTAAGTTTTGTAATAGAATGATGCTAATACTACAGCCAAATACAGTCTCAACAAATGTGGATATGCTAAAAACACTTTCAAAGAGGGAACTCTTATGTAAAATCCATCTACTTACTTAATTTTTAAAATAAAGTAATTGCTTAAACTTTAATATAGTCATGTCACACGTTTAAAAGTAGTGAAAATTTACAAGTCATTTTCTATAATAATGAAATTCAATATACCTATGAAAACTGGAATGATTTTTTTAATTATTAAACTATAATTTTTGGCCAGAAAAAGAACTGGGAAAGGCCACCTCATTTTACTCAGGTTATTAGTTCTGAATACTCACATGCTTTGCTCTAGAAATATTGGTGAGCCTGAACATGGATGCTGTGTCAGTCCCCTCCAGGATGTGAGCTATGGTGGACATCAGTGCTCTAATTTTAAAACATCCGAACTTTAATAGGTGACAAAATACAGGTGGCCTCCAGGATTCCTTACAAAAGATACCCAAACTGAGTCTACTTCAATTTGTTTTGTACCAAAAATTCACCCATAACAAATATCTACAATTTTCAATAGAAGTCAGTAAAGATGATATTTCACAAGTTATCTTCAATATTAATAACAGTCTACACTAACCCTAGTCTATTAGTTTTATAGTCAACGTAGGACGTTTCCTAGATTTTTGCAAAATTCTTTATTCTTCTTCTTCTTCTTTTAAAATACGTTGTTTTTACTGTGACAGTGGACGAGCTGTCCTCATTGCCCATCTGACTTATGACAACAGGGACAGTAGAGAAGTGTGCACCCCCATCAATGCTGGAGGCAGGTGGGAGAGACATCCCTGGCCCCCATCAGCTGCAATACTCACTAGAGCAGGCCCTGCTCCTTTCCAGGTCAGCACAAAAGAGCCAACATGGTTACTGCAGGTGTAGGTTGCTGCCCCCTGAATTATGGGAGAGTTGTGCCCATTTCCCACCTGGAGGCCAATCCTATAGCTGTCCAGGCCCAGATCCAGGATTATGACGTGGCCTGCCCTAACGTCCACTCCATGTGTGCTATGCTGGACCACGTGAAGGGACCTGACCAGCTGACCCAAAGTTGTAGGATCTCCAAAACACAGGGCAGCATTGGGATGTCCAGAAAGAGTCCTTGTTGGAGCCCAGTATTGAACGTGGAATGAGATCAGGGACCTCCACCCATACCAATGACTCTTTGCAGTGAGCACTTGCAAGCAGAGAATTACAGACAAAGGGGTATACCGTGTGACTCTGCAGCTTCCATGATGATATTTTCAATTCCTTCCTCTTTATTTTAACTTTTATTCATTTTATTTTCTTCATTCGTTTCTCTTAAATTTTGTTTTATGGCAGGTGGAGGTGCAGAGACAGAAGGTGGATGCAAAGGGATAGGGAATTAATGGGATCAAAATACATGACGTGAAAAACACATCGAATAAAAAATTCTATTTAAAAATATTACATTTTTAAATAATCACTGCATAAACAATTACTTTTTATCAAAATTACTAAATTTATTTGTATACCAATATATTTTAATATATTATAGACTTTATCTTATCAGAAAAGTTTCGTTGTGAAAACTCCTTGCAGCTTCGGTTGGTACACTGGAATTTCCCAACAAAATGGAAGGGGCTTTGCAGCACCCGTAGTAATTTCTCCAGACTCACCGCCCATGAGTGAGGTCTTAGAAAGTCTGAGAATACCTTGATTTTGTTCTGTATTCTTAGAAGGATTGAATGTTGCAGATGTTTCCCAAT
The DNA here is from genome assembly GCA_001685075.1 of Bramus lutescens. Lineage (NCBI taxonomy): Eukaryota > Metazoa > Chordata > Mammalia > Rodentia > Cricetidae > Bramus > Bramus lutescens. Next base: position 109,255 of record LOEQ01001406.1, read on the forward strand.
AGGCTGTCATCTCTGCTGTTACCTATCGTACTCCAAACTCGTGACATTAGTTTGGTTATCTGCACTTGGTATTAATAGTTGACAAGAATTGCTTGTGCATAGGCGCATCGTGGATTTATACACGTCACGAATAGTTACCAATGATGAACGCTTGGCCGGAAGGGAAGGCAATTCTTCTAGTGGCTCTAAGACACAGGGCTCTTTCCAGCCCTACTTATCAGCACTCATGAGGGGGAAATTCTTTCGTCTTCCAGAGCTTTTAGGATTTAGTAAGGAAATTGCACTATAGCAACTTGGGCACAGTGGGAGCTATATAAAACTTTAAGATAAAGCACACAACAGAACGAAATTGCTTTGCTCAGAGAATGAATGAAAGAAAATTTAAGAAAAATACAGAAAGCCACTACATTTAGACCTCTGGTGCTTGCAGAAATAGTCTACTTAGCCAATTGTAAAAAATATATGAATTAAAAGGCTAGGAATTGGAAAGCAAAATGGTAGTTATAGAAAGAAAGGCAGAAAATAGTTGGAAATAATTTAATGATAAGGGGTGTTTAGGAGAGTTGCGTTGGAGACTTTTGACTCTTTCCACGGCCAGATTCTGAGTGGAGACTGACTCATTATCTCTGCCTTCCAGCTTTGCTGCCGATTCCAGTACAAATTTTTGTGGATTTATATTTCTTTAATAAAAAATAACTTCACAAATACCAAGTATTATCTTTGATGGGTTCCAAGATAGATGTATAGACTTAACTGTGTTGTATAATTATCCTAAATCCTCAATCACAATGTTCTAGAAGGGATCATTGAATAAGATGAATAGAAAGCTGATGGTAGCTATTTATAAGAGATGTGATAATGGTAAAGCATTGTGGAAAGAAAGAAAATTATACAGAATAAAAGTATTTTAATCTGAAATCACAAAAGGAAGCTTGGCAGTTTTCTAAAGGGGATGAAATTGTTAATCACTTGCATTTTTAACTTGGGTGTCGGCATTTTGCTTTTCGTGCATCACTCAATGGCTCATCTGACATCCCTAAATCTGATGCTGTCCTAGCACCTTGTGTTCACTTTGTCATTTCAGCTTCTGTTCACAGACTGTACATCATTGGCTTTGCAATCATATGACCCAAGAAGAAAACATTGGCATTGTATTTTCTGAGATAGTAGGGTAGGCTAGTACCCATTTCAGTTTGCTCATAGCAAAGAAAGAATGAATACAGAAAATTATTTTGAGCTTTTCCATAGCAAACAGATCCCAAACAACTTGAGAGCAATGAGTTTCTATTCAACTTTGGATTCCTAGTGTCAACCAGTGTCTGACAAGACAAGCATTCAGTGAATACTGCTGAAGGAATGAACACATACAGGCGTGAAAGAAATCGCAAGAGAGAAGAGATAGTTGCTTATTGGCTAATGAACAACCAAAAAGTTGAAACGTACCAATTTTAAGCAGAAAACACTTAACATTTATCTGAATAAGTTAAAGTCTTCTTCCAACCCATCATATAATAAATACCATATAAACAGCATGGATAAATCAGAGTGTTCAAACACTAAAAGTAAATTGAGCTTGATTCTGAAAATAAAAATTCATCCTAAAACAAAATTATCCTTTCTTAATTTATTCTTCTGAGACTCTATCCTTAAAACATCTATTATTTAAATAAGCAAAATCTTTCTATACAGCCTTAACTGGACTGGAACTTCCTGTGTAGAGTGGCATCAAGTACACAGAGTTCCACACCCAGGAAAATAATCTAATTCTTTAAACTGAGGTATTTTTGTAAAATAGCTTTGGTCATTTAAAAAATTACCAAAACAAATAGTCATTTTTGTGAGAAATGCTGAAGCAAATCACTATACCATTTTTGTGAATCATTGGATATTAATAAGTATTTAGCATGATATAAACATAGGATTATTGAATAAAAAACCAAGCAAACTATTGAAATAAAGAATATTCTTTATTAAATTATATTAAAGAATAAACAATACACATATAAGCTATTCAGATCTACATACTGTCTACAACTAAGAGAAAAGACTAGAAAGAAAATGGCTCAAATTCAAATTTGGTAAGTGATGTTGTTACTAGGGACATTTAAATTATCTTCTAATTTTCTCTATTTTAATTATATCAATGATTCATGTGAGTTACATTTCTATGACTTTTATCATGCCTCTGTTCATTGATGACTAAATAATCTTTAGTGTTTTCTCTGTGTTAAATGATCTGCTAGGCACCATGAGTATAGAACTGACCATTAAAACTGACTCATAGCAGTAATAATAAAATATAATCTTTTGGGAAACTTTTCCATGCTTCAGCCTGATATCTAGACTCATCTTTCCAGTAATATACCATCACTAGTGAGACATCTGGTAGGAAGGCACCTGAAATATCAAGGATAACATATTTTATCTATGGAGATTAATGTTGAAATTATGAAAACATATAAATTCTCAATGCTTTCATTTTGTGGTGTTCTCTGGCCATGCCATCTTGACTTCTCATCACATGCTGCCTTGGAAGTTTTTGCTGTTCTTCACCTCTCTCCTTTTAATCCAGCTCTCTCCAGTCCCGGAAATTCTGTCCTCATGGTCACCACAGATGGCAGATGCAGAATGCTGCAGAAGGTCACGAGGGACAGCAGCGTCCATGAGCCTTTGATGGACCAGACAGCAACTCCATTGCACTTGGGAAGTCACTGGGTCAACAACTCAACAAAACGAGAGTGGGAGGATCAAAGACCGCTTTTCTGCTTCTCAAAATAAAAATCTTGCACAAATTTCCTAACTGGTCATTTTCAGCCCCTTGTTTATCAACGATAATACGAAAATGTTCCTTCAGCTGTACCGGCAGCATCAATTTAGGGTAATATCAACTGACAACAATAATAATGTGTACTCCAAATAAGTTTGACTTAAATAAGAATGAATAAGAAACCATCTTATATGGTTCTTGTTTATAACTGTAGCCCCGATTCCATAATAGAATTTATACTTTTTCAAGTAAAAGATGGTTAAAGAGGTGGAGTAATTGCCAAAACTATTCTTAATTTTCAAAAGAAGTCCAAATTCAAACTGACTCATGTGTTCTAAGAGGGTTTTCTTCATGATTTGTAATTTTTTATTTAAAGTAAGTTTTGACCTTATCCAGTGGATGGAGTTTTAATTCAGGAATTTTATTGATGCTTCTGGAAGCATTTGCTCTGTCATTGAGCTACACGCCCCCAACCCATAACTAAGCAACTTTCAATTTCACTGTGATGGAAGGAACTGGGCTCTCCAAGGAAACCACTTCAGAAGTTTCTTCCCTCTGACATCTAGTAAAAGAGCCTAGCTATACAGACAGGGAATGACGGAATGACAGAAGACTGGTACCCAGCATTTATCACTGCTTAAAGTCTCCATTCAGAACGCCGAGGGATTCAGATTTGTCAGTAAACCTCCATGGGAAAAAAGCAATTTAAGTATGGCACATCTAATATTTATAGCATATGAGTTGGCACAAAAGTTCTTCTGTGAAATAGTTTGCAAAATTATTGATTGATTCATGTATCCCTGACATAAATTTTTTACCCTAGTAAATGCATCATTCTTTCCTTTATAACCTTAACTAGATGGACAAAAAGACTGAGTGTGTGTGTGTGTGTGTGTGTGTGTGAATATGTGGATACATTTGTACCTCCAAATAATGTTCTTTGCTTATAATTAATTTCAGAAAATATATTTCAAAAGAGATGCAGATACATGGAATGTCCATTACAATGACACCTTCTTATATACTTCCGTTCCCAAACATGCATCGTTTATATATCATAATTTACTTGAATCAAAGAGGCTAACGATTTCTGGTTCATAGTTAGTGGTGGGGCTAGAATATCTTCTTTGGCATGTGATAAGGCAGCAGGGGCAGGTGCACTCCCTCTTCCCTTTCCAAGTCTTTCTCTGGAGCAGGTTCTAAAGCCTCAGAAGGATTGTCTATCCTTCCTGGGAAATAAGTGATGATGACCCATGCAAGAGAGATGCCTTTTTCTTACCCAGAGGAAAATGATGTCCTTGTCTCTCAAGATCAAGGGATACAGAAAAGAATGTGAAGAGCCGAGTGCAGTGTTCTCCAGCTTCTTCCCACTGGTCACAACTCTCTTCCTCCAACGATGGTTTCCTATGACTATTCATTCTTGTCAAATCAACTGGAACTTATGGATATTTTTATTGTTACTTCAGATCTTCATTTTCTTATTACAAAAAATGGCAGATAAGTCTATTTTTCTCTTGTTGATCTATTATTAGTCTGGGTAAGGAAAAAATAATTTTTCTTTTTTTCAACTAATTATTTATAAATAGTTTTTGTTCTGTGTAGTTGCTTTTTTTCAATAAAGACTATGAAAATATAAAATTCATACAAAGACATGAAAAGAGCCAGGAATAGTAAGTTTATAAAGTTTCTCTCAGCAACCTTGAGTTCTTATTCAAGAAGCACTGTGCCTCACCCTGTGCAGCCTTTATTTGAACATTTTATTAACGCCGTATACTTTGTAAAGCATGCTTTGCAAATATTGCAAATGTCACTAACAGGAGGAAAATCTGAATGAATTGTTCAATGAGTGCCAACTTACATGATGACTGTACTTTACATTTAGAAAGAAAAACAGAGACAAAGTCACTGCAGAATGATGGACAATTTCAATACTCAGCCTACTTAGACTACAGACCAAATTCAGTATACGTGATTTACAAGTCTCATATACAATTAATTACCTATATTTAGAAAATATTGCCTACCAACCAAAAGAAATCGACCTTTAACCTGTGAACCTGCAATACAATGTAGTGATGCAGTGCAGCTAGCTGTGTTGTTTCAGATGTTAGATTAATGGCCAATCCCCTTGGAACAGATGTTAAGTCCTCTTTTACACTCGCGTGCATCTACTGCCTATTTCCGGTGGAATGGGTTCTGCTCTGATCAATAAACGTATCAGCCCAGTTGTTCATCTTGTTAGCGAGGTCAAAGCAGCGGCAGAGGTACATCTGTTTTCATGTCAAATAATGTCTGAGGTAATGAATCCTCTCCAGCTAGATAAACAACAGCCCTGCCATTGTCCTTCAGTCCCTCGCCACAGAGCTGATCATGATTAAGCTGAGGCACTTGACAGTGGAAAGTGTCGGCACTTTCTAAAGCATTTTAAACCCAAACTTTTTGTTCCTCACTGTGGTTATTTCCATGTCTTTGGGAGTGACCTTACTGCGTAACATGCCGCTAACAGGCTGATTTTACTACAGGATAAATTTGCCTACGTGGGAAAATGTGGCCAACAAAGTTCCACAGGAAAACCTGAGAGCATTGTTTCCACTGCTTATATGTTCATAAGCAAATCTCTTTGTAATGATGGAAATTATACGAATGTAATCAATTCATACTGAAGATGAAATGCATCTTACCACACATGCCTTAGCCATAGTCCTTGGTAAACAGCATCACTATTGCTCCTCCCTGGGCGATTAAATGAGGGGAAATACTGATTTGCTAGAGGATAAGGCATGAAAAGATGTTTAGATGGACCTAGAAAGTTCCTTTAAGTTATTTTGAAGGAAAAGATACGTGGGTGGTGTCTTGTTGGCTTGATGGATAGGGCAGGTGGTTTCAGGGTGGATTGAGTTATTGTATTTTATCAGGCCTATTTTCTATCACAGAATTGGATGTGATAAATAGATTCAGTCACCCTGATTTGCAGTTACTTGCTGAATTGCTAGCATTCATTTAGTCCCCGGGCTGGCATTGATTGACTCTTGTCACTTGACGCAAGTCACTTGAGTCCTGGAGTCACTGAAGTCTAGATTGGTAAACTATAGAAAATGGCTCTTTACCAAGCAATCACCCCAGGGAAATGCATTCTTCACACCTTAGGACAAAGCCTCTCCTTGGAAATGGGCTTTGGGAGTAGAGTTCCTCACAACAAGTAGAAGTGGGCAGGCTGTCAATATCTGAGCAATGACAGAGAGGTAACAGCAATTACACCATCTATCCTCCTTCGCCCCATGACTTTGGAACTTTATGATCAAGCAAAACTTCAACACTTTTGGGGGGCCTGATTGGTGACTGACTTTCAGCTAAGACTTCACTAACTAACAATACCTGCGCTATTTTGTATAGAAAAGGACATTTCAATATGGATATTGGGAAGGGTATCTATTTTCACTTCAGCTTTTTCTCTCTGAGTCTTTCCTTCTTTTCCTTCTCCTCTCTCCCTCCCACCCCTCTCCTGCCAAAAGGTTAGTAATTTACTGGGACAGAGGGTGGAAGCGTCATTTCAGAGAAGGAGCCTGTAGTCCAGGCTATGTCGTTAGCCAGATTGGAGGTCCAGAGGACAGAATGAGAGCAATAAATACCTGGAACTCCATCATTAGCAGCCTTGTCTAAGTCCCAGGCCCCAGCTTCAGGAAGCGTCCATGCTGACGTCGACACCCTGACCTAATAGCAGAGAGGACCTAAACTCGCTAAACTCAGCTTCCAGTTTCAGCCGCCATGCACTGAGAACGAGGGTGAGGTTAAACACTCAGGTTGAGGCTAAGAGTCTCAGTCCTGTTGTACAATACTGCTGTCAGTCAGAATGCTGGTAAAGAACAGAAATAAAGGAGAAGCTTGACACAGTCTCCTCAGCGTCTGGAGCAGCACTGCTCTTTAAATTACTGAGAATAGAAAGAGGTTTGATTTCCTTCAGTGAGTCAGAAATCTCTATCAGTGAGCATGTCCCCAGCTGCATTGGTGACAATTGCCAGGACGGAGCCTCTTCCAGCTCATTATAGTGACTCACGTGCAATGAACTAGCCCGGCATCACCAGGAGCTCTATATTCATTCTTCCCCTGGAAGTTTGGTGAAACATTTCCACATAAATGCTTATGTCTGCAGAGCAGTTTAAACATATTTGTAGGGGCCCGAGACACGGCTCTGTAGCTCTGTGGTAGAGGATTTGCAATAGGGGAAAATGTTTATAAATCCTGAGAAGCTATCAGAGAATCAGGGGCACAAACTCCCCTCCTCAGTGAAAACTATGTGTCATTAATATACTAATGTAAGCATAATATTGTCTCAGATGAGGCTTATCTCATTTGCTAGCAATCACCCTCTCATGTGCCCAAATACACAAAACGCACATACACTTACACAAATGCACGCACATCCTCACATCCACTGGACACAACATGTATGTACACCATCCCAGATAGATCAATAGCTAACATACTGGGTTTCACATATGTTCCAGATATGCTAGCAGTCCCAGATCAGGCACACTTTAGGTGGTAAGTGATTATTAAAATGGACCAAAATGTGAATAAAATGTTGCAGGATTATTAACTGAAAATTTAAAAGCAATTGTCTCACGTTTCCTATTATTTTGTGTAGCCATGGCTGTATGTGTGTATGTGCATCTCTGTATGGTTTCACACATAGTCAAACACTTTGCCAGTGAACTTTCTGTGCAGCCCAGTTGTCTAGCTGTTTTGATGATATTTCACATCCCATCTTCCATAAGGACAACCTGCTTACTATTGTAAGCTGGTTAAACCAAACAGCCTCATTGCCAATAAGTGACAGACTTGGATCTGAATCCAGCCTCTCTGAGTCTATAGGCATGAAACAGTGAATTCCTCTCCAGGCAGGGGAAGGTGAGCTCCTCTCTGTTTAAAACACCCATCTTAGTGCTGAAGAAGTTAAAATGTATTAAACTGGTTTTCTGTGTTCCAATAACTAGCACTTTTAGAATAAAGATATTCCCCCCCCCTCTCTCTCTCTCACACACACACAGTCTTATTAGGACAGTTGCCTTTTTTCAAATCTTTCATGATAGCCTGACATGTATAGAATGTAAATGGTTAGACTCCATAGCATGGGAGGAAGCTTTCGTGGTACGCCTTCCCCTCAAATCATCAGCATTATATGACTTGCAGCTAACCTCTTTTCTACAACTGTCATGAAATCACTGAGTTGATTAGACAGTGTTTATCTCAACTGAAAGTTTTGGAAGTCCTGATTCAAGATCAGTACAAAGCCATCACTATGGGTCTCTGGAGGTCATTCCAGATCACAATGGCAGTGCTCACATGGTCAACTATACAATGGCACAAAAGAGAAAGAAAAAACATAAGAATTCCAATGCCCTTTAAGAACACATCTCTATCTTCTCAGGACCTCCATAGCAGCCAGAGTTCTCCAGAGGAATCAAACTGATAGAATGAATCTATATAATAGTAAGGGGATTTAATACAGTTGCTTATAGGCTTTGGTCCAAATAGTCCAATAATAGTGGTCTACAGACAGAGAATTCAGGAATCCAGTAGTTATTCAGTCGACAAAGCTGGATGTCTCCCCTGGTCTCCACTATACTCTAGAATTCTGAAGAAGCAGGCTCTAATGCCCGTGGAGGAATGGACTTTCCATCCAGCCAGAATGAGGACACATGGAGAAAAGTCCCTTTTTCCAATTTCTTTACATAGGTTACCACCAGAAAGTGTGGTTTATAATAAAGGTGAATTTTCCCACCCCAAAAGGTCCACATTAAAAGAGGGTCTTCCCATTTCAAATTATTTAATTCTGAAATAATTCCTCAAGCTGGGAAGTGGTGGTACATGCCTTTAATCCCAGCTCTCAGGAGGCAGAGGCAGGCAAATCTCTGAGTATGAGGCCAGCCTGGTCTACAGACCAAATTCCAGGACAGCCAGGACTACACAGAGAAACCCTATCTCAAGTCCTGAATCATTTATTTCATTTGTTTGATTGCTTTTTTAAAAAAGGGATTTACTTATTTCTTCCTATTTTTGTTTGTTTTTCCTTTTATTTCTTTGAGGAAATTTTTCATTTCCTCTTTAAGAACCTCAAACATTCTCCTAAAATTATCTTTTAGGTCATTTTCTTCTGCTTCATCTATATTTGGTTGTTTAAGTCTTGCTTTGTAGAGCCACAAGTTTTTGTTGGTGTCATGTTGCTCTTTGTGGTGTTGAGTGTGTTTTTATCTTGCTTACCCGTCTTTTTCTCTAATTGGTATAGTTGGGGCTGTGTCTCTGGTGATCAGTCTTCCAGGTGCCAGTGGATTTAAGGCTCAGGTGGTTGCTCCTCATGGTGCACTTGGGTCCATGGGTCCAGTCACCCTGGAGGTCACTCGGTGCTCCCAGGGGTCTCTCTGCAGTCGCGGACGATGTTCAGGCTTGCTCTCAGGAAGGTCACTTGCTTGGGACTGCTCCACTGAGGTTATTGGCTCTGGCCTGGTCCCATAGAGGTGGCTGGCTTGGGCCTGCTCCTCTTGAGGTGGCTGACTTGGGCCTTCTCCCACAGAGGTGGCTGGCTCGGGCCTGCTCCTGCAGATGTTCCTGGTTTGGGCTTGCTCTCGCAGAGGTCCTTGGCTTGGGTGCAGTCCTGCAAAGTTCTCTAGTTTAGGCCTGCTCCCTTGGAAGTTGCTGCCTCGTACCTCCTCCCATGGAGGTCACTGGCTTGGCCTTGGTCCTTCAGAGGTCTCTCGCCTGGCACTTCTTAAAGTCCTAGGTTCTCTGGGTTGCCCTGCTCTACCAAGGCTCAGACAAACAAAGGGGAGATCCAGCTGTGCTCTCCACCAACCTTAGACTCATACTCCACTGAGAAGCCCTACCTCAACATCCAACCCACACCC
>LOEQ01001406.1:129208-151221 GCA_001685075.1 Bramus lutescens
TTCCTGTTTACTTAGGTAATATATCCTTCTGGAGTCTTTGATGGAGTTGAAGAACAGATAGATAATTATAGTTATAGTTTTCCTTAGTTATGATAAAAATAAAGTAGATATAAATATTGTAACTAATTTTTGCTTTCTTGATAACTGTTTTGTTATATGTAATTTTACTATGTTAAAACTAAAGCCTTCCTTTTTGTTTGAACAGAAAAGGGGAAATGGTATAGGAGGTCTTTCTGTCTATTTGTTGCTTTCATTGGTTAATAAAGAACTGTTTTGAGCCTATGGCAGGGAAGAACAGAACTAGGTGGAGAAAACTAGGCTGTATGCTGGGAGGAAGAAGGGTAGAGTCAGGAAGCTGCCTTGGAGCCGCTGCCAGAGTAAGACATGGTGAATCTTTGCCACTAAGCCACTGTCATGTGTGATATACAAATTAATAGAAATGGGTTAAAGTAAGATGTAAGAGTTAGCCAATAAGAAGTCAGAGCTAATGAGTCAATCAGTGTTTTAATTAGTACAGTTTTTGTGTTGTTACTTTGGGGCTAAGCGGCTGGGAACAAACGAGTGGCCTTCCTGTTACACATAATTATAGTTACACAATTCTCACAATTACTTTAAGGTTGAACATTATTCCTATATTTAAATCAAGGAAACAGTGCATGAAGATTAGATACCCTTGTCCTGAGTCATACAGCAGTAGGTGTTAGAGCAGGAATTTTAACTAAAATCTGTTTGATCTTGGGTTCCTATTTCTAGCATGTGATTTACACATTAATTATTGCCAAATTAGTGTATAAAAAGATATCTATCTATCTGTATATATAGAGAGATATATTATATTGCATCAGTAATAATCTCATCAAGTCAATGTCCTTTCAAAAGGCATACAGAAGTACTTTTTTTGCAGGATAAACACAATGTGTTATTTTTGTATCAAATCTTCTAAAGAATTTAATGTAGCACCATGTGATCCCTTCTTTAAGGTGACAACATTGACCAGATGACATTTTGAAGTGGACATCTATAATTCTCATTTTACTATTTATAATTAATACCAAAAATCTCTCAATTTCATATTCTGATTTTTCTGTTCGATACATACAAGGGTGATAAAGCTTCTGAGAGTGTTAACAGGGCTGCCAATTATGTAGGCCTTCCTGTTTGCCAAGGGCTTGTCACATCGCTGAACCATTTTCAATATAAGGTATTGAGAATGGTTTATACACCCATACAATATTTGATGTTGGTTGTTAATCAGCAAATGGTTATTAGATGCTCTCAAGAGAAAAAGCAGTAAAATGAAATTGTATATGGACAAATGAAGAAGGAAAAGAGGAGGAAATCAAATGTAAAGAGTGGTGTCCCCTGATACAGATCAACTACTTCTCACAATAATTTGATGCTCACTGACTACACAGGGAATGATCTCTTCTTTAGAACCTCTAAGTTTCTAAAACTGAAATTACATTAGTGATAAAATTCATGTCACCCTACTTCCGTTTCTCTTTTCATAGTAAATATCTTAATGGCTCATAATTTTTTTTAAATATATTAACTAAAATTGTGCTACTAGTGCAAAGAGCAGAGTTTTGGTGACAGGTAAGACTATGTGTTCAAATTGTTCCCTTGTGGGGAACAGTTGGAAATACATGGAGCAAGATACAGGCATCAGCCATGGAGCTAAGTCACGGACTGAGGGAAATCGGAGATGCTCCAAGAACTAATTACTCCCTCATTCAGATCTCCCAAACCCTTATAACCTGTTTTTAGATGCTAATTCTTTTCCAACTACTGTCAAGAGTCAGTGCTTCATGGAGTACAGCTGTCTATGTGCCAGGAACATCAAAGATCTCCAGGTTCATGTTTAAGAAAATCAATACACAATTTAAACTAGCTCCTAAGAGCCAAGTTTGAACATTGCAGCAACTACATAATCCAAATAGCAGCAATGATGTTGGTCATGAAGGTAGTGAGTCTCTAAAAGGGCTTTGTCATTTGGCACTCAATGAGAAGTTATAAATCATGCAGAAAGCATCAAGCAAAGATGAGGGATAATATAATTGATACGCCAGTTCTCTCACTCATTATAGTGTATTGTGTAGGAGGATGTGCTCATTTTTATGAATATGTTATTTTTAGAAATAAACATGTAAAGTATGTTCCCAATGAGTTCAGTTCAAGAATAACTATAGAGAACAATGCATGTAGGAAAACTGTTACTGAGGAAGGAAGAACTGATCAATAACACACACACACACACACACACACACACACACAAACACAGACACACGAGGCGGGGAGGAAGTTTAAAGAAAGTCAGTCAAGTGAGTATGGGAAGGAAGATATTGCATATTGATAACTAATAGCTGTTGGGGATGAAGGAGTCAATTAGAAAGAACAGTGTTGGTAGCTTCTATTTACCCAATATGAAATGAATATGAGATGCAGAGCTTGTACACAGCGCTCAACGCACTGGTTAATGGGATAAAACTTGGTTGAACTCTAGGCCTAATCATCTACACGGCCCAACTCTCTACAGGGAATCTGAGAATCTAGCTGCTTAGATTTCTCCCAGCTTCTCTAGAGGTCCCTTTGTGCTTCTTATAATTTAAACCCTTTAAAGGAGACATAATGCCCACCATACAGTGGCCAATAAGACTGCAAAGTTATATTACCAAAGAAATAGACTTATAAAGGTGTGGGCATAAAAATCCCTATCAGTGAACACAATCCCAATTCAGCAAGCTCAGTATCATGGCTACTGCCTAGAGATTTATCACTTTGGGAAAAATAGCCAAGAGCCTATCATTCCCCGTTAATAGAGTTTTAAGAAATAATTCACTCTTTTAAGTCATACATTCCAATGGTTTTATGGCCATCACCTCATTTGTCATTTTTTATCCCCACAATACAGAGTCTGTCAATCACACATTCACTGTGTAGACCCTCAAAGAGTCTAGGGAAGTACCATGGATGTGGTGGAGCCATAAGCATTCAAGAGGAATCAAGGTAATATCACAAATCCTTCAGAGGCTATCAAAATGAGAGTATTAATAAAAAGTAAAAAGACACAGAAATAGCACAGGAAAGCTGAAGAAATACAGCAAGTTCTGGCCCTGCCTTTTAAGGCAAGAGCATATGGACCCATAGATTGAATGAGATTTTTGTGCATCTCCTGCTTAAGGATTTGAGTTAATCACAGCAACTTATAATCACTTCAGGAATATATTCAAATTCATAATAAATATATAGATCCTTGGGAACGTTTGTGGTTTTATTTAGTTTTAAAGAAGTAAAGCTGCTGTGATCTCTACAAATGACTCCCTGTCCATAAGGTTTCTATAGATATGAACACTTGTAAGCATTAAGCATGACTTTGTCAGGTATGTGTAAACCATCTGTTTCAGAGCTCTGCTCATTTGGACTCCTGGATGCACTATTGGTCAGAAGCAATTATACTTCTGTGTGTGCTTATGTCATTCTTTCCAGTTTAAATTTTATTTAAATTTTTTGAGATAATATTATGTTTCTCCCTTCAAAACATCCTATATACGTGGCTTTACTCCCATTGAAATTATTGGCTGCTTCTTTTCGTTAATTTAAAACAAGTTATGGCCTTCCTCTTATAACTTTGCTTAATCATTATCCCATTTAAAATTAATTTCTTATTTTTATTTTTGGATGTTTTCCTTTTATCAAAAATAATTTTCTTCACATAATTTATCCTGAATACTTCTCCCTCCTTATACTCTCATTCAGATTTACTTATTTTCTGTCTCTCTTTAGAAAACAAATGGGATTGTGAAATAATATAATAAAATTAAATATTTTATAATAAACTTTTATTATAGACTAATAAAATAATAATAAATTATAGCAGATGAAAAACCAACACATCAGAGTTGGACAAGACAATCAGAAGGACAATTACTCTTGAATGCTTGCTATTTAACAAGGTTTGGTAAAATCGCGGTATGGAAGAAGAAATGGTTGAATGGTGAACAATGTCAGGGTATGTAGCTCCATGTATACACAGAAAGCAAACATGAACGGCACCATGAGCAATCATGATACTGGTGTCTGAGCCGTTGGTAAGGAGTCTAAGGAAGTCTTCATCTGATCACTACTCAGATTTCAATCTTCTTTCATCTTTCAGCTCTGCACCACCTCCTGGCCTCTTCCAAGTCTCAGGAGGATCGCCTCCTGCTCCGTCTGCATCAGAATCACTGCCTTTGTAGGCCATGGCATTTGCTGTCTGCACCATTTCCCCAAGGCTAGCCTGTAGATGCGGATTTCCTGTCTGTTTACTGCTATCTATGCACAGTCCTGGGCTTTCAGTAAGCTTGCACTTGAGACACGAGCCCCAAGTTTTCTATAACCCACTACCATTAAGGAAGCTATGCATACACGTGATGCAGTTTTTAGCTCTGAAACACTTTCCTACCTCTTCCTGTCTGTGGAAGTAGAGATTGACTTATAAAATCATTTACAAATCTTGTAGCTATAGCAGGATGCTTGTAACTTCTGGTCAAACATTGATTTGTATTTATGTGCTGTGTGCTGAGGGCCAGGTCTCATTCCAAGGGCTTTACAAACATTGATTCGTTTCATTTTCCTAGCAACCCAATAAAAGAGAAGCTGCTGTTGTCTCTCCATCTCACAAGTGAGCGTGCCTCCGTGCATAAGAAATTAAAGCCCTAGAAGTCTATAGCGGAGCTAAGATTTACAAGTGTTAGGAAGATTTAATTGGTGTAAAAATATCTGGGAAGAAATGGCAAATCAGACCTACCCAAAAGAGTCAGTCATACTTACAACGATATTATCTACTGAGAAACCATAGCTACTGCAAGGAAGAAAATATTTTGAGATGTGCCCCGAGGCACATAGCCAATAATTACAGAGGTGGCATTTGAAGCCAACGGTGCTTCTCCGGAGTCTGCAGACTTAATGAATACGGGCTGTGTCTCTCCTGAGATGTTCTGATCCTAAATCACTACCCCCACGTCTGTCTCATCTCCAGATGCCCAAATGCCTCTGTCCTTGTCCATTCCGTGCCCAGGTCTTCAGAGGCTTCATTAGCCCATCATTTGAACTGGCAGGGTTCAAACTCAATAAAGCACTTGATGATAGAAACTGATTAAGGTTACACTACAGTGGAAAATTTCACTTTAATTAAATTCTGTATAAAATATGAGGTGAATCAACTTTCTATAACAACTTTACCTGGTGAATAGTCTTGTAGTTCATAAATCTAGACAGCAAATCTAGTCAGTTAACAATATCTGTTTCCTCTATACTAAGGAATACTTTCTAGGGTTTGAGAAAATAGTTTAAATCTGATACTTAGAAATCAAATGTTTGAATTGAATTGACATATTGACATTTATTGTTCATTTATTTACTTATTGACTTTTTAAGAGACAGGATCTCTCTATGTAGCTTGCCTGTCCTAGAACTTACTATGTAGGCCAGTCTGGCCTCCAACTCACAGAAATCCACCTGTCTCTGCCTCTCAAGTGTTGGCATCAAAGATGTGCGGTGCCATGAACCATGTTAAGCAGCATTTTTTTAAAATATGGATTTATTTTAAAGTAATGCATTATGATAAGTGATGTAAAGTTTCTCAATTCCTATGTATTTAATTGAAAGAAACGGAACCCCAGACAAACGTTAGGTAAGATTTTATGAAACGAGATTAAAATGTATGGAAGAGTTTACAAGACTAGCACAGGATGAGTTAAAGACCATCATGTCCAGAATTGACTGACTGCGTACTTAACTTGATTTCATTCATCTCAGAAACATTTGAAGTCTTGAAAGGTTTATAGAAGTCAAACTAAAAGAATAAGACCCAGGAGGAAGGATATTTTTTAAGTGTTTATTTTTGGAAGGAAATTTCTAAAAAGTGAGTGAAATACAGTATCCTTACTGTGTAAATGATGTGCAGTTATTAAGGCTACTAAAGAAAGTTGAAGAATCTTCTCTCACACTTCAGGGCAAAAAAAAATAGTCAAATATACATTTTCCTATCACAATTGTGTTTCTGATTATGCAATATGTTTATCTATGTAAAGATTTATTTATATGCTGCTTTTAGTAAAGGAATTCCTAGATGTTTTCAAGCAAATAAAAATTTAAGATCCCCTAAAACCAGACAGCAGCTACACATTTTATTTCAATATATCAAGTGGCTGCTGAATCAGAGTAAAATTAATAAACTCCTAGTTGCCCAAGCTTTCAGTAACGTTTCTCTGGCACCGCTGATGTGATCAAAGGGAGAGCAAGCAAGGGACATGTCAGGGATTACACTTTGAGAGCTGATTGAGTCTTTAACGACTGGTCTCACATGGCTGTAGATGACCCGAAAATCGCCGAGAGTGGAAGATGCAGCAGCCCCCTTCCCACAAGTGAAGGATTATTCTGGGACGATTCTTACAGAGCTCAATAACCATGACAAATTGACATGGACTCCAATTAATTATTCATCTAGAAAAATTCCTGGGAGAAATCAACAAAAACCAAACAGCAAACACACAGAAGAAATGGTCTAGGGCCAAGAGTGGTCGATGCCCCTCCTGTCAGAATTGTCCGCCTTCCTCCCAGGACATGGCATCCCAGCTGGTAGAGAGCATGGCCTCCTTCAAGGGCCATCATTGTTCCCCCATTTCTCTCTTTTCTGGGATCCGAATGCACCCCAACATGCTTATCCTGTCTGTAATTCAAGTGGACATAATCATATTTACAATACTTTTTGTAGGGTATATACACGCTCAGTGCTTAGTGGCTGAACCTGAATGCTCCTGGCAGCCTAGCCCCTCCGCCCTTACTTCTGGGTCTTAAGCCTCAAAAAGAGCTGGCTGGGTCAGCAGGAGAAGATAAGCTGAAGAAACTTGTAGAAGGAGAGTCTCCCAAGGATGCCCAGATACACTGAAAGCTTTGTGAAGTGGGATCCAGCAGGGCAACAAAACCCAAGCTTTTCTTGCACTCAGTTTACAGAGAAAAGAAAGCCTCGGCATGAGCCGTCCCATCTCCGGTCCTGTTGCTGGAGGCAGAGTTTTCCTCTCGCTCTGTTTGGAGCACTGTTATTTCAGGCGGTCGATATCTGCCCTATAGCTATTTCCCAAAGGGAAAAGCATGCTGCCACAGTTTAAAATATGGGTTCTCTGTACTAGCCATGTAAGAGCCCTACAGAGGTAAACAAGTTTCCATTAGCTCTCTTCACACAGCTCCGTAATGACGGCTCTTCACGTGGTCAGAACCCTCGGGCTTAATATATAACACGGCCATGCCTGCCATCCAGCTCAACACTGGAGACTCGGTGTCTAGTTAGGTCTCTCCATTCCGTCAGTTTCTTTCTTTATCAAAAACTTCCTTGAAATACAAGCAACGACAGAGAATATATATATAAACCAGCCCGGAGGAAGGCTCTTCTTTGTTTTTCGAGACAGGGTTTCTCTGTAGCTTTAGAGCCTGTCCTGGATGTAGACCAGGATGGCCTCGAACTCACAGAGATCTGGGAAGTCAGATTCTTTAGAGCTTCTGTGCACATAAATGCAGGCAGGTACACATAAGCTTGCACATATCAAGCATGAGCAGCATTTTTGGAAAAAGCATGTATTTTACTCAAATGCATTTGAAGTCTGATTTGCCGAGGATTAAATTTTGTAGTCTTTATTAAAACAAGGCTGCCTGATACTGATCAAGTTTCCTCGCCAAATTTAGCCGTAAATTTAGCCCTCTGCAGTAAGAGGGGTTCAGTCTGGTCTGCAGACTGCCATTAGCCAATCCCGCACCTGACGCTCTCTTTGCTCCTCACAGCCCCGGAGATACACGTGCTCTTTATTTAAGATTTATGGCTAAGCCCATGAATCATCACAATATATAATTCAAAGGCTGGCATTTGCCCTTGTGCCGTCACATTTTATTCCCCTATTCAATCAAAGCTTCTATCTCATTTTTAGAACCTAGGGTTAATTTACCTTACTAAAATTAATAATGAGGTATGCTTATGAGTCTCATATTTATATGTGACTTAGAGATTGAATGTGTTAATTAGAGGAGAAGTGCTCATACAGAAAAGGAAACGTTTTGTGTTATGTGGGCTTAGGTATTTTGAGAGAAGGTTCGTTTTCTCGGGGCTAAACATTATGAATGTAGAAGTCAAATTGGAGAAAGGAGTTCATTGCTTTGAATGACTGCATGGTTTGTAGGTCAGTAAAACTTTATTCCAGAAGCTCTGTTTACCCTAAAACAAAGGTCAAATTTAGGTACCCAATTGTTGGGATCCGAACTGAAAAATAGAAGCAAGTTGGTCTCTACACAAACAGAGTCGGTGGCTAGTTTTGAAGTGACCGGAATGCAAGGAGATGAATTTTTCCCTGGTCAGCAGATACGACGGAGCTAAGATTTCCCAGCAGAGTCTCTTCACAGCGTACACACAGCTCTCCCCTAGGGCTCTCTCATTCTTAGAGAATGAAGCATCTGTTGTATTCTGTCAGGAAACATATTTCCGAATCCATCTTGGCCTTCTCTAGACCCACAATGTCCTGTCTCATACATCAACATTCCTCATTGTCTCCTAGGAAGCAGCTATGACTTGATTAAATTAGATTTCCCACGAATTCTCCTTTCATTTCTCCTTCAAAATAAAACCACCATGAACAACACATTCTCAGAGATCTTTAGAGGGAAGAAAAGATTTATCTCTCTTTCTAATGTTTTGTGTATTTTTCCAGGCAGACTTAGTGATTTTCTCCACTGCTACCTTTGTGCATTTTCTGTATGTGTCTACTTGAGTTCATATCACATCATATGCAAAACATGCTTATAATATGTATTACTGATTAGAATTTTTAAAAATATAATAGCTAATGCCACTAATATATTTATATTTTAGATATATAACTTATGGATCCAGTCTGTTATTTGGCCAGATGATATTGGAGCTAATTAAAGTTATGTCTTGGGGCTTCTCATTGTCTCTTCCTGCCTCTAGCTCATCTCATTCTCAAAAATGTGTATTTCTCGTTCAAGATGCCAACAAGCTTCAGTTGTCCACTTGGTGTCTTTGGAGGATTAAGATTTTCCACATCCACCTCTTCAAAGCAAGCTATGTGGACATTCATTTCCCTTCCAGTGTCAAACGTGTTCACATTGCATCATCTGTCTTCTTGAAGACGAGCAGCTATTCTTGACAGTTTCTATTCTCTCTCAGCATCCTGTTCACCTCGCCGAGATATCAACTTCTTACTGCCTCAGCGCTCTTCAGCCTATCCACGCCTGTTTCTGCCCCATTATAACCCTTTTCCAGAACTCCCCCAGACTGTCCACAAACTATGCAGCAGGTTTCTACTTTCTCCCCAAACCATTCTTATTTGTTTATTTACTTACTTACTTATCTGCTTTTTCATAACAGAAATTTATTTGTTTGTTTATTTATTTGGTTTTTCAGAACAGGGTTTCTCTATGTAACCATCCTGGCTGTCCTCAAACTCACTCTGTAAATCAGGCTGGCCTTAAACTCAGAGATCCTCCTGCCTCTGCCTCCTGAATGCTGGGATTAAAGGTGTGCACCACCACCACCAGGCTCATTCTATGTCTTTTAAAATTCTCAAAAATACAACCAAATAATGTCCTCACAATACAGCTCAGGAGAGTGGAGAAGGGGTGTCTGTGTGTGTAAAGTGCTTTCTGTGCAACCGTGAGGACCCGAGTTTGGTTACCTAGCATCCACACAGAGGCTGGACCAGGAGGTGCACATCTGTAATCCCAGCAGGCCAGCTCACTTAGCTGAACTCCTGGTTCTGTGAGACACCCTGTCTCAAACAATAAGGAGCAGAGCTGGAACGACGGTTCAGTAATTAAAAGGGTGCTTACTCGTCTTTCAGAGGGCCTGGGCTTAGTCCCTGGCACTTACATGGCAGCTTACTTTAATTTCAGTCCAGAGGATCTGAATCTCTCTCCTCTTGTCCATGGGCTTCTGTATTCATGTGGGGCACATAAACACATCTAGGCACACACACATATATACATAGAAAATAAATCAACCTTCAAAATATAAGACTGAGAGATGGCTCAGAGGTTAAAAGCACTGGCTGCTCTTCCAGAGCTTTTGAATTCCCAACAACCACATGGTGGCTCACAACCATCTGTAATGAGATCTGGTGCTGTCTTCTGGCCTGTAGACAGACATGTGGACAGAACACTGTATACATAATAAATAAATCTTTAGTAAAAAAAAATAAGGTTGAGACAGAGTGGTTGAGCTAGTGCCCACCTAGAGCCTGACTAACATTTGTGGTACTGAAAGGTCCTCTGAATGTTACCAGAGGAGAAAGGCAACAACCCAGCTATGAGCCCTGAGGTCTACAATGACCTGTCTGCATGATACATTTGTGCCATAGTGCCACAAATGCTGTGGGAGTAACCAAACACTTTGATTTGATTTAAGCCAATCTATGAGATAGAACCACTGCCTGACAGTAATGTGCTAGCTAGGAACCTGAAACTAGATAGGCATTGGGCCTAGGAGAAAACTAAACACTATTGCTCTGCTAAGTGAACACAGTAATAAAATGATTCCTAAGGACATTCTGCTATACTCACACATCAGTGCCTTGCTCAGGCATCTTTGAACAAATGTCCCCATACAGTAGATGAAAAGTAACACAGAGACCCACCACCGGCCAATGTACAGAGAACATGAGATTTGGAAACACTCAGTCCTAAGAGGGATGTACTTATCAAGCCCCTCCCCTGCACAGAAAGGGAGCTGTACAGAGAGAAAGAGTAAATATTATAAGATCCAGGAAGGATGGATAGGGACCAGAGTTTCATAAATAAAAAGACTGATGCTCATGTGAACTCAAAGAGACTGAGGCAGCCTACACAGGCTCAAGCCAGAAGGGATGCTAGCGGGGGAGGGGAACAAGGGCTCCCACCTCTAACCAGGAAGCTATCTTTAATTGACATCTGCTTATCGAGGAAGAGCTAGTTATGCCCAGTGAAGTTTCACTGGGGATATTAACTGCACTGCAGGGCAAGTTCCATGCAATGGTATTTTTGTAGACTTGGTCTCATGTTGTTTTGTTTGGGCATATGTTGCCTTACTGATCTTCTACAAATAATATATTTTCTGGTTTTTATTTGTATGGATTTTTTGTGCGTGTGTATGTGTGGTTCTTATTTTTTTATTATTAGGGCTTCCTTGGCATTTTTTGTTCTCCTGCTTATTCTCTAAAGAGAAAGAGAGAGAAAGGAGGTGGAGTTGGGGGGGGGAAGGTAGGGGAGGATCTGGGAGGTGCTGGGGAAAGAAAACCATGATCAAAATATATTGTATAAAAGAATTCAATAAAAAAATAAGATGGAGAGCGATAGAGGAAGACTCCCCAGTATTGACCTCTGTTTCTACATGTGCAGGCATATATGAACCCAACCCCAACACACACAAGCATTCACACATGCAAATTTAAAAAAATAATTTAGACTCGGGCAGTTCTTTATACTATTTGATGCACTTTACTGGGGGAATCAAGACAAGAAAATCCCTCTTGGGAAACTGCAGCAAATGAGCTCTGTCTGGCCTGGAGTCTCCCATCCTTGTGTTCTTGTCCATACCACAGTCTTGCTAGGCTCCTGGTTTTGGTCCTGCTGCATAGCCTTCGAGGAGGACTGTTGACTTCTCTTCACTAACCACCACTGAACTTGGTTTCTTAACTGAGCCAGCACATATTTCCATTTTTACCATTAATCGCAGTATATCCCTGGTTACAGTTTTTAAACGATAATTACACAATCCATCCCTTTGTGTAAAATCTATGTTCCATGAATACAAAGATTCTCTATTCTTATTGTGTCAGAAATAATTATCATGACAGACAAGAGGGAAGTAATGTTTTTTAAAGAAATGAACAGAGGAACACATGGGTAATATTACCAATATAGTATGTATATATCATTAATTTATTGGATAAATGAAAGAGGATGAACCATCAGCTCCTCATGTTTCTAATTTTATAATAATACAGAACTGATTCAAATNCAAGAGGGAAGTAATGTTTTTTAAAGAAATGAACAGAGGAACACATGGGTAATATTACCAATATAGTATGTATATATCATTAATTTATTGGATAAATGAAAGAGGATGAACCATCAGCTCCTCATGTTTCTAATTTTATAATAATACAGAACTGATTCAAATCTCACCGTTCACCATAGTTTCACCTTCAAGTCAATATTCCAATAGCAAAGAATTACTACTAAATAGAATCCTTATATTAAATATGGCTATGTAGTATATGTGAAAAATTTGAGATCAGAAACTGCTTTAGAAACAGGAGCTTTTCTTTCTGGTTTTACCAGTGTAGGAGAATAGACAGCTGGGTGAGAATAAATAGCATTCAGCTTTGCGGTGGGAGCCTGTGCCTCAATGTGAGTGACTCTCTTCAGAGATGTCACTGCCTTGCTCTCTGAGATATTCATTGGTCATTCTTATTTTGCAGATGACTCTGAAATGATGTTTCACTGAGCCAGATTTTTGTGCTTGAAAACACAAAAATACACACATAACAATATAAATGTCTTGATGTAAGACAGACAATAAAATAAAAACAGGTCCTGACCAAGAAAAACAATTTTAACTACTAAAAGTTAAGGGAAGAATAAAAATAGTTTAAAGTCTGAAAGTAAATTATGTAATAAAGAGTCTCAGTTAAATTTAAGGCTTTTATTGTCAGGAAAATGTTACTATTTTTGACAGGAATAAATTTCATTATTCAATTTAATGTATTTCCAAGTATATGTATATTACTTATATTATTAAAGCATGTATAATATTTTAAATTATTTCACCTATAGAAGTTTATACACATGCAGGGAATAAAGTTTATATCACAAACATACATGTTTACAGATATTTAGAAATTTAAAGATAGCTTTTCCTAACAATTTTCACTATTATGACATTTTACTAAAAGGTCTCATCTTTCATATGCTTGTGTGGCATCCTGTTCTCTCCCTTCTCCTGATAAATGATTTAGTGGGGAATCAATTAGGCATAATATTTGTGATATCACCTCAAATTTGTTAGTGTTTTATGTGGTCTTCCCTATTTTATCTTGCTTTTTGAAGACTAATATATATCAGTTTCATTGTCTCTTTTTCATTTACAGTAATTGGTTTACTATTTACAGAGATATTTTGCTATTAAGGTATCGCATACTCTTACTTCTGAATAAATGAAATCTTAGTTTAACCTTTATAAAAGTTTTTCTTGCAGTTTTTGATGGTAAATGTTGGTGGTTGTTTTGTTGTTTTGGCAAGGATTCTCCAGAAAGTTCAGGTTGACTTGAATTGGAACTTACCCACACAGACAAATATGTCCTCTAATATGTGATTTTTCCTGCCTCGACCTCCCTCTCAAGGAATAGACTACAGGACTGTGCAGTCATGCCCAGATAATGGTCAAATTCTGATGAGAGAAGTTATAAATAGTGTACCTCCACCCCCAGATCCCAGCCAAACAAATAACAGAAACCAAAAGACCCAATGCTGCATCTTCTAAGAGACCATACATCTACTTCTCTCTACT
The DNA here is from genome assembly GCA_001685075.1 of Bramus lutescens. Taxonomy (NCBI): domain Eukaryota; kingdom Metazoa; phylum Chordata; class Mammalia; order Rodentia; family Cricetidae; genus Bramus; species Bramus lutescens. The sequence continues at coordinate 142,797 of LOEQ01001406.1, forward strand.
CTCGGGTGTTTCTACAGCCTGACCTCCCTGCCATGGTGTATCCTGGAAGTGTGAGCTAAAATAGGCACTTTCTCCCATAAATTGCTTCTTGCTAGGGTGAAGTGATGTTTCATTGGTATTTTAGTAAATAAAGCTTGCCTGAAGATCAGAGAGTAAAACAGCCGCCCTGATCAGCATTACAGACCAGGCAGTGGGGCACACACCTTTAATCTCAGTAGCCACACTAGTTTGCCATGGAAATCAGGTGGTAGTGGTGCACGCCTTTAATCCCAGCCCTAGAGAGGAATATAAGGCAGGAGGAGATAGCTCTCAGACACAGTCTCATGCTGAGGTCTCCTGGGGTCAGGATCACCATTTCAAACTTAGGTAGAGGAAAGAGCCAGTGGCTGGCTGTTTTGCTTTTCTGACCTTCAGGTTGAACCCCAATAGCTGTCTTTGGGTTTTTATTAATCATGCTGCACTAGGGCATTTTTATCACAACAAGAGTGATGTAACTAGAGCACTTCCCTGCAGCACTGAGGTCCTCTTCATGGCCAAATCTGAGTGAAACCTGGAGAAAAATAATGAAGCATAAAAACTTAGACCTAACACAGAGTACTTATCGTCCATTTCCAAATTCTTCACTGTGGGGTGACATCAACTGGAAGTCCTGTAGATAGTGTTTTCATATTCCCCTTCACTGTGTTAGAAAACCGTCTAGAATTCATGATTCCCCGGCAGTTTTCACTTCAAGGTGCAGAAATGATACGATGACATTTGAGCATCATGTTGTACCAAGCAATGCTCAGAGTGCTTAGAAATAGGAATGACAAGTCTATTATCTCTGATCTGGCAGATTTTTTTTCTTCAGTTTTGTTAAGCAAATAGTTGTTGCTTACACATTTGACAACAAGTTTGTAATATTTATTAAAACACTTAAATCTATTCCTAAATTTATATATATAATATACATTTTTGCTTTAGATTCCAAGTCAGAATATTTATTTTCTGAATATCCACACAAATTAGTAAGTGAGCATATATCACAAAACAATGCTAAGATTATCAGCCAAGTTTCTGGCATTGCCCAAGAATTAATTTGTGGTATAAAAACTATCAGCAGACTACATCTAGTTATGATCAATAAGAACTAAGTAACTGTATCTTTTGAAAATTAGATTGTTTTTGTAGGAGGTAGGGGTTATTATTAGCTTTCCATTGCTAGAACACAGTCCCTGAGAAATCTGGCTTAAGAACGAAGTTGCTTATTTGCACCAAAGTTTTGATGGTTCATGGGTATATGGTACCTGCATTGCTCTAGTTTTAGGACGAACTCCTGGCAAATGGCGGGTGACAGTGGGGAGCACATATGCAGGGTTTGAGCTAGGCACGGAGGACAAAGATACGCCAAACCGTGGCTTTTCTAACAACTCTGGCCTGAAAATTGCCAAGGAGTCCAGGAGAACTGCCTTCTGAGGCTGTAGCCTTCTAGATGTGGTTCCATGCACTAGTCCTGCTCAACTTCAGCAACCTCAATTGCAAGGCTCTGTGGACCTCAGCTACACCCACAAAGGACCCCGAGGAGATACTCAAACTACACCAAACTACAACAGGATAAGAAAGAGATTTCCACGGATTTTCACTTATTGGAACATTTAAACAACAAAGTGGACCTCAGAATTTTGTCTCACTTGTAATCATCTCAGACACAGAGAGAGACACCCACAAACAGAAAGAGACAATGAAGGGAAAATAAGCTGTGGTTAGTGAGGAAATTTTCTTGCTAGACCAGTTCCATAGGCTCAACTAGTCTCTAGCCCACCCTGGCTTCATCCAGAGCAGAAGTCTGAAACCAAGTTTGCTGCGGTGCCTTATCTTCTAGACTTTTCTAAGCCCATGTCCTATATCCACTCCCTGATGCTATGATAAAACACCTTGACAAAAGCAGTTCAGCGGGGAAGTGGCCCAGTTGGCTGACAGTTCCCCGTCACACTCCGCCATTGCGGGGAAGTCAACGGGGCATGGACTTGAAGCAGCTGTTCATGCCACATCTGTGCTCAGAGCAGAAAGAACTTAATTAGTGCTTGTGTGCCACCCAGCTCACCTTTCCACGCTATACAACCCAGAACCTAGGGAGTGGTGCCACCCGCAATCAGGATCAGTTGTCCCACCTTAAAAAAACAAATTAAGAAAAAGAAAAAACAGAAACCAAAAAACCCTCTGGGAGGCATGGCCATGACCTAACCCAACCCTATGATTTTGTCATTGAGATTATCTTCCTGGTGATCCAACAAAATGCCAAGTTGTCAGTTAGCTATCCCAGCCGTGTTTACATATTTAAAGGGAAACTCTGAAGGCATTTCTTGAATAGTGCATATTCCCCTAGGGCTGTTTAGTATTGGTAATCCCACCATTGTTTATCAGCTTTTCTTAATCTTAATTGCAGGGTGGGAACCATTCTGGAAATGAAAACAAAACAAAATAAAAACTCTTTCTCTTAGAAAACACTTTCACAGATGGCTTCTAATACCTTGACATCTCTTGCCATAGGCAGCCAAAGAGTTCAGTTTAGAATCTATTTTAAACCCTGTTTGCTCTACGATCTTCATACAGCATGAAGAGAGTGCAGAGGAATATAAGATTGTTTTCTGAAAACAATGGCCATAACCCATGAACTGGTCATAAAACTCCCCTTGTTGCCAGAAAACTAACTTAGAAATATTTCCTAGTTCTTTTTTTACATCTATCTATCTATCTGTCTGTCTGTCTGTCTGTCTGTCTGTCTGTCTGTCTCTCTGTCTCTCTGTCTGTCTGTTTATGTTTTACCTATGTCCTTTTAAAGTTTGGGTAATGGAAGTTTTTGATACTGTGACTTATATCAATGATATTATTCACAAGGTATACATTCCTAATTTTATTTTAAGTAATCTTAATATTAAACTCTGTACACATTTACCTAGAAGAGACAGAAATCCAGAGATGTGTTGAATGGCAAAAGATATTTGGATAGTGAGAATGAATTTTACTGAAATCCCAGAATGAGTTAGAGGCATGAAGCACACATTTTGTCAAGAGGTCCCTCCGAAGTGGGGGTCAGAGCCCTGAAAGCAGCACATGATCACAGCCTCTGTTTTGGTTCAGCTGGGCTTGAAGTCTGTTCTCTTGTTGCTCGTTCTGGAACCACACACTTATGCCTATGGTCACTTATTCTGTCCACCCCTTATCTCAATATAATGGAAATAATAATAACTACAAAATGATGCTTAGCCAATTAATTATACTCAAGACCTGGGAAATACTCAATGGTGTACACACTGGCTCATAGAAATGGTCGCTATTTTCTGTCCTTTGATGTCCATTTGAAATGTGTGTTTCATAGTTATTGTGAAGATTAAATGCTAACCTGTATGTGACCAGGGAGGAAATGTGGCTGCATTTTGGTAAGTACCCAATAGATGTATTGGTTCATTTAGAGTTAATTAGTGTCTCTTCTGTATATGTGTGTAGTATGCAACTAATTGGGACTAGAAGGGACCCTATCAAAGGCATGGACATAGTAACTGTCAAGGGAAAAACAAGTGTGTTCTTTGATGAGAGTCTCTATAGAAAAAAAACCTCCTCTACCTGCAAACAAAATGAGCTCCTACAGAGTTTCTCAGGTCTCTGAAGGGTGAGGCAGGGCCTCCATGCCTTCAGCGAATGCCAATTTAGCAAAAAAAAAAACAAAAAAAAAACCCTCTAGTGTATGCAGATATCACACCCCCTATCTCCTCCATTGGTAGTGTTAGATAGGAAGGTCACAGAGGTCACACAGCACTCCTCTTTATAAAACTTGTTAGAGGTGATTCTTGTGTGCTGATTTTGGACCTATTTGTTTATTGATTATTGACCTTCCTAGAATTAAGGGTCATTTAGAAAGGGATCATGGTTTTCTGTCTCAACCCGGCCCATAGCACGCTGATCAGCTCATGGATAAATATACTGTAAATATTGGTTAAGTAACACTATAGTGCCAACTAGGAGAATCATCACTGCTTAGTTGAAATCAAATGGCGTTAAAGAGGTTTACAGGACCCAAAAGGAACATAAATGCTGGGTTAATTTAACTGAGGGCATGGCCAGTTCTGGTTAGAGGACCTTAGGAGGTTTGTGTTTAGTAAGGGAAAATGAAAACAAGAAGGAAGACAGAAAAGTAAGACAGCATTTATGTCCTGGTATATGTACTAGATTATAAACATGAATTTTAAGAAGAGCTGAGTAGACTGTAAGAGTAGATTTAGAATTGTTAGGTTATGTGCCACTAAACAGATCCATTGATAAGATGATAATGATACAGATACTTTCCTTTAAGAGTAGGTCAGAACTACATACTTTAAGCAAAGGAAGACATATGATATGTATGAGACAAAGTTTGATATAGGAAGCTAAAATTACCTGAGGTATTTTGAGCATACTGTAATTTAAGTGGGGACTAACTAATTAAAAAAAATGGTGGCAACAGTCAGAGAGATGAATTCCAAGAGGAGTCTCTGGGATGCCTATGAATGAATGTGTCTCAATATCTAGTTCATCTCTCTCTCTCTTTAACACACACACACACACAAAGAGAGAGAGATACAGAGAGACAGAGACACACACACACAAAGAGAGAGAGAGAACCAAACACTACATTATATGCCTAAGGGCAAGGGGTTATAGATGACAACGCATCCACGGTATTGACCACTCTTTAAGTCCATGATGATTTGCTAGTTGATGCGGAGTTAAGAGTCACTGAGTAAAGTTGGTAAGAAAGAAAACGTCACTGATCACTAAGCCCCAGTCTACAGCATCTGAACTACCATGGTCCTTTGTCTGAGACAGGAAATTCAGCAGCTCTCACAGAGGACCGTCTCCTTCCAGGTCAGCATATAATCATATATTCCCTTTGAAGTAGATGATCGATGTGTTTTAAATTCTTCAGAAGTTGCACTTATACTGTGTAGTATTTAACTCCTTATTTCAAGCTGGTTCTGCAGACTCACTGTACCTTCTGAATCATTTCCCTCCTAAGGAAATGAGAAAGAATTGGGGGTAGAACAAGTCCTAACTTCTGAAACCATATGATCATCATGTTTTAGTTAATCAAAATCACCCCTAAATATTGGACGTGATCACCACAGTTTCATAATTAAAAAAAAAATCCAAAGGGAATATCGCCTATGGGCATTACCTTTCTAAGGTAAATATCATGCACAGCCGCTAATCACCAAAGCCATTCATCCAGTTTACATAAAGCCATAGCCAGTCTACTGCCTACATCCCAGCCTACCTTCCGCTTTTTACAGTCCTTCCATTTGGACTAAAAATCAGGATCCTTGCCAGTGACATCCACCTCCAATGTTTTCAGCATTGCTACCATCACCCTGGCAACACAGGAGACAGGACATAAATAGTTGTTCTGCCAAATGTGTCTATTGCCTTGTTAAGCTTGTGGGAGTTAGCGTTGCCAAGGAGAGTTTAGACAAAAGTTAAAAGTAAATTTTAACTTATAAATGGCAATATATTGTAAAAAAAATGCACTGATGTTCTATTTATTTAAACAAGTATATGAAAATGCGAACGAAGTATAAACTCCATTATTATTGAGAATCTGTGTCTTCTTTCTTAACACCAAGACAAGCAGATCATCAATAAATACCTACCAAATCGATAAACTTTTCTAATACAAGTATGCATTTTAAAAATGAAAGCTGAAAGTTTAACAAAATTTGTGATTACTTTAGTAACTTTAAAACCAAGGTTGGCTTGTACTTCAACTGGGAGACGGTTTCTCTAACATGGATGAAGTTCCGGATGTCACTCACCGCATTGCCTGGACCATGCAGAGTGTGGTACACACACCTCAAGCCCAGCACTGGGCAGGAAGGGGGAGGAGAACTAAAGGTTAGCCTGCATAATGAGTTTGAAATCACCAGCTATATGAGACCCTGCAGAAAAAAAGAAAAATATCAAAACCATAGTCTAGAATATTTTTTGAAATCACAGAATTCTTCTTTTTTATTGATTTTTATTGAGCTCTACTTTTTTCTCTGCTCCCCTCCCTGNATGAGTGAGTACATGTGGTAATTGTCTTTCTGTGTCTGGGTTACCTCACTCAAATCACAGAATTCTTAATAGACGCAAAGTGGATTCATTATGTAGTTAGCACTTGGCATACACCATGATGATGCGACTATTCTGGCACCATGTGATTGGCCATCTGGACCACTAGAGTGCTAAAAGCAGAATAGATTCTTCTTTTCATGACACATAGTCCCCCATTCCTTATCCCCCAGCATGTGTGCTAGGTATTTTGCTAAGAAAACCTCAACCCTATGGGGTCAACAGAATGCAGCATGATCAGGGTAAAGTCAGGCCCACCCTAACCTGTTGATTACTGGGTCACACATGATAACTCTCTTGCTATGGGAGCACCTTCTGCTCCTTCAGCCAATAGCCGCTGAAATAACAGCCCACTGGGGCGTGGTCTATTTCTCTTTAAAAAAGAGTGGCAAGCCTCGGCTTGCTCTCTTGGTTAGGGCGCTTGGTTCCGGCTCCTGCTTCAGAGATTAGACTCCTTTCCTGATGGTTGGTGTTTTGTAAGTTTTACCCCTAAAATAAATAAATACCCCTTTAAATCCTAACTGGTGTGGGATTGTTTCGCGCATTACTCTCTAGATCACATAATAATCTTTACAATCCCCAATGGCCCCCAGAGCCTTTCTGGAGTGAGGTCACACTGTAGTGCCAACTCAACTCTCTTTAAATCTCTGCTATCAGTGTTCCTTACCAGTGATCTTGGTAACCCCACCACCACCACCACCACAGTTTCGAGAGTTTCTATTCCCAAAGGGGAGTGACTGTGGGAAGAAAAGCAGCAGGCGGTTCCCATGCTGGTCCCCAGGACTGCTTTTGTGGAAGCAGAGCTGATTTTAGGAAAGAGCCACATGTGCGGTGTATTTGCATCTCTTCAGGAAGGACAGCGTAGAAGAGAGAGGCTCCTGTGGAAACACAGATGCACTGCTGACCTTCCGTCTGAGGAATCGCGTGGTAGGGTAGAAATAGCAAGGGATCTGGGAGTAGGGAGTCCATGCCTTCATCCCCACTCCCACATTTACCTTTCTCTCACTTGGGCACATGACTCTGAGTCTGACTTTTCTAGTAAAATAAAATGCAAAATCAGAATAATTAATAACAATCTATGGCTTTCAGAGATACTAAGATTTGAGTTGGTGAATAGTGAAGCCATTTGCAAACAGAGGGCTGTACAAGAACAGTCTTGAGTTGCACAAGGACACTGCAGTCAATGATGGAATCTACAACACAAATGTTGGTCCTGTAAGACGACATCAGTAGTGGAATGTGTAAATACATTCTATGATGTTTTTACATATCATCACAAAATCCATGTTTCCTTAGAAGGATCATGGGAGTTTCACAAATATTGTGGAAGATTGTTATTTTTAGAAGAAATAAAAATGTTGGTATCACAACAGAAACTAACACAAAACACAGCTGTAGAGGTCTGTGAAAGAATAAACTGGATGAAACCACAAAAATGCATGAAAACACATTTATCATGACACATTTCCATTATGAGACTTATCAATGTAAGTTATTTATGATCATAATGATATCATGATTATTATGGTTATGCCATGACAGAATACAGAGCACACAAGCCCAATATTTTACTTTTACAGGAGGAAGCCTAGGCATAGAAAAGACAAAGAATCATAGCAAAGGTAAACTAAAAAGATTCTTGAAATTAGACTTAAACACCTATAATACAAGGAATATATCTTCCAGCACACTAAGGTATTGCTTGCTTCTGGAAGGTGGATAGTTGAGGTAAATGTTCTAGCATTCATCTCTCTTGGTAGGGTTCAGGTGAGTAATCTCTAGACTTGTAGATGGCTGCCTTCTTCCTGTGATGAGAGAGAGAGAGAGAGAGAGAGAGAGAGAGAGAGAGAAGCATGTCTTGGGTGCTCTTAAGTTCTAGTTAACCTGTATTCTTACTGGAATGGAATAAAGAGGAGCACAGGTGTTTTGTTTTGTGCAGACAGTGTAGGTCCAGTGTGTAGATAACAGACATCTGAAAAGATGTGGTGCTTACTAGAGTTGAGGTCAAGAGAGTATCATCGCAAAATCCGTGTTTCCTTAGAAGGATTATGGGAGTTTCACAAATACTGAGGAAGATGGTTATTTTTAGAAGGTTTAAAATGTTGATATCACAGCAAAAATAATGTAAAACACAACTTCTAGGAGGTAGGAATTTGAGATGAAGGTTCGAGCATTTATCTGTCTTGATAGGGGTCTAGTGAGCACTGTCCTCCGGACTTGTAGATGGCTGCCATCTTCCTGTGACATGAGATAGATAGATAGATGATAGATGATTGATAGATAGATAGATAGATAGATAGAT
>LOEQ01001406.1:159432-171176 GCA_001685075.1 Bramus lutescens
ATTGTGAAGGGTGATGGTTCTCTGATTTCTTTCTCAGCCCATTTATCATCTGTGGACAGGATGGGTACTTAATTTTTCAGTTCATCTTGTACCCTGCTACATTACTGAAAGTGTTTATGAGTTGTAGAAGTTTCTTGGTAGAATTTTTTGGGTCGCTTATGTAAACTATTATATCATTTCCTCTATTGTATCTTCAGCGCTTAAGATTTTCTCTTCCATCTCTTGTATTCTGTTGTTTATGCTTGATCATTTTCTCATGATTGCTATTTCTCTAATTCCCTTGGCTCGTGTTTTCTTTATTTTCTCTTTTTCAGTTTTCAATTATTGAATAGTTTCTTTCATCTTTTTGATTGCTTTTTCTTGGTTTTCTTAAAGGGATTTGTTGATGTCTTCCTTTTTTTTCCTTTGTCTTTTCCTTCATTTTCGAGGGAATTTGTCATTTCCTCTTTAAGGGCCTCAAACCTTCTCCTGAAGTTATTTTTTATGTCATTTTCTTCTGCTTCATCTATATTTGGTTGTTCAAGTTTTGCTGTCGGAGGTTCACTAGATTTTACTGGTGTCATGTTGCTCTTTGTGGTGTTGTGCAGTTCTTACCTTGTCTACCCCTCTTTTCCTCTAATTAGTATAGTTGGTGCTGTCTGTGACTCTGGTGATCAATCTTCCAGGTACCAGTGGATCCAAGGCTCAGATGGCTGCTCCTCATGATACAGTCAGTGCCACAGTTTTAGTGAACCCACTGTTCACTCCATGTTCCTGGAGGTTACTCAGCATTCCCCCCCCCGGGGGGGGGTTGCTCCACTCCATGGAGTTCATTGTCTCAGGCCTGCTCTGCCCTAGGTTGCCGGCTCAGACCTGTTTCTGTAAATATCCCTGGTCTGGATCCACTCCTGCAAAGCTCCATGCCTTGAGGTTGGTCCCACAAAGGTCTCTGGCTCCAATCTACTCCCTCAGAGGTCCCAGACTCAGGCATGGGCCCACAGGAGTCTGACTCAGGTCTACTCCCTTGAAAATTCCAGACTCATGCCCGGTCCTGCAGAGGTCTCCAGATCTGGCCCACTCCTACAGTGGTTGCTCCCCTGTACCTGCTCCTGTGGAGTTCACTGTCTCAGGTCTGCTCCGGCCTAGGTTGCTGGCTCAGTGATGTTTCCATAAATGTCCCTGGTCTGGATCCACTCCAACTCATGAGGATTTCACTATCTCAGGCATGCTCCAGCTTGTGTCACTGGCTCAGCTGCCTGCACGTTTCTACAATTAATTTATTATAAAAACAAAAACACTATAATATGGCCTTTTAAAGGGACTCCAGGGCATTTTATTTTTATTTTTTGTTTGTTTATAGTTTTGTTTGTTTTGAGACAGGTCTCATTCTGTAACTCTGCCCTGGAATTTACTGTGTAACTCAGGTTTCCTGTGAATTTACAATAATCTCCATGGCTTACTCTCCTGAATTCTGGGAGCACAGCAGTGCCCTGGGTATCGAATCATTTGAGTGTAGTAACTTGATAGCTTTTGTCACTCCTACAGACAGATAACCTCTGGTCTTCAGTTATTCTCCTGCTTACAATCAGAATCTACTGTATTAAAATTTAACTTTTTAAACGTGAAAAATTGCTATTCTAACTCTAACTGTGGTTTGTCTGTGAGCGTGTGTGTTTGTTTGTTTGTTTTTGTTTTTGTCTGTATATAGGTAAAAGCCTTTGGCTTCCCTGGTAACAGCACTGTCTGGTGACAAAGATAGATTCCGTGGCCTGGAGTAGAAGAGCCCACACTTTGCCAATTTGGGACAAGTTGCCACATGGGATCAGATCTGCTTCTACATCTTAGGACCTGCAGTGGCTTTTATACAACCCCTCCAGGCAATGTACCTTACAAATAGTATATCAAAGGCAAAGATTTGATTTTCAGTTAAAGGCACAGGCCTGAGCCACAAAGTTGGAAAAAGTGAATACATTTTCTTTCTCTCCTCAAGAAATTTAAATGCCAATGAAGATACCATGATCCAAAGAACACATTAAAGTATTTTGCAGTAAGTTCTACCAGCACTCCATAGAGACACATATGAAGGTTTAGTTAGCTCAGCTCAGAGACATAAGGGAATTTGGGGCCAAACAGACTAATATGTAAAAACCAAAGAACCTGAAAATGGGGCGTGCTGAAAAACAGTCTCCTGCATATGGCGTAGCCATATACTCATGGACTCACTGCAGCTCAAGGTCAATACAAGAAAAGCCCGCATTTCCGAAGAAGTACTACTTGGACTGAGAAGGTAACAGAAGACAAACAAAAGAGGGCCATGAAAGTGGGAAACCCGTGTGTTGGAGCATGTCTAGGGTATGCATGAGCTTGACAGGGTCAAGATACATAGGATTCGTGTGTGAAATTGTCAAAGAATAAATAAGCAACATTAAAAATAATACAAAACCAACTAATCCTATCACAGGGAGATAGAGGCCACAATGGAAAGGAAATGTGGAAAACCAGAGGATGCCAATGTCAGACATGGAGGTAGTGGGGGAAGGGCAGGTACAATTAGCAGACCCAGTTACTCAGGGGTCTCTGAGAAGGTGGCTTTCCAAACCCTCTTCATTCTCTGAATGGAGGACTGACGTGCAGCAGCCGCAGGGTCCACACTCTGGTTCATTGTAAACAGGGACAGTGAGGAAACACCTAGACAAGAGAAGCAGGCGTGGGATCCTGCCCTGGTAGCTGAGGGGAAAGTAAAGTCTTCCATCCTCTTTTGCTGACCAGATTCCCAGAATGAACATGCCCAAGTCCTAGAGGTACAGAGTAGTTCTGGCAACTTCTGGCAAGTGTTTGAGTTGGAACTGGCTTGTTTTTAAATGTGAAAGAAATCAGTCCATAACCACGGTATTTAATCCAGATAATGTCAAACAATCAAATACTTCTTCGGCTTGAGGGATTGTTTTGGCACCTACAGTCTGTCCCATCTATAACCCCGCAAAGAATTGATTTTTGAATCAGAGGCACTTGAGGCAAATTGTGAGGCTGCAAGATACACTTAATGCTGACAGATGCCAGGATGTGATGCACTAAGAAGTCAGTATTTCAGCGCTGCAACAAGGGACAGGGACAGGCTTGGCAGCAAGTAGACCAGGCAGTTGGCCCAGAGTGCTCGGTGCCCAGGACACTGCCCAGTCTCTCTGTCTTTTCTACTCCCTCAATACATAGCAGCTGCCCCCCCACCCTGCAAGTCATATCAGCCAATTGCTTCTTAATCTGAATTTAGACAAAAGTACTTTCCAGACCAGAACTTTTTCTATTTTAAAACTAGGAACAACCACTGTGCCTTCCCTTAAAAAGAACTTTAGGGAGCTGGGAATGAGGCTCACGGTTGTAACGTAAGCAGGAGGTGGAGGCATGGGGCTCAGGAATCCAAGGCCAGCTTAAGGTGCACAGTGAGACTCTGTCCAAAATAAATTATAAATAATAAAACAAAAATAAAAAGTAGCAACAAAACTGAATCTGAGAGAGGCATAACACTGATTACTCTCTGATGAGACCCGCATCCACTGGTAGCCTTTCGAATCCCTGTTCCCTTTCCTGATAACAAGCACCCTCCTCCTTCTGCCCATGATAATGAATCCCTCCCTCTTTTTGCAGTTTATGAAGCATTTATCCAGCTCTACCTCCCAGGATGAGCATATGAATTTGATCTAATTAATGTGAGCATCAAATTCTCTTGAACTCTGTGGTGAATTTATTGTTGGACAAACATGGAGGCTGTGACAGTGTGTGTGTATGTATGTGCACATTTGTACAGGTGTGCTGTCATGTGTATGGAGATCAGAGAAAGCTTCCATGAGTCTATTCTCTCTTTCCATCAGGAGACCTGGGGATCAAACCCAGCTCATCAATCTTACATGCAAACACTTTTTTCTTTCTCACTGAGTCATCTTTGAGGTCCAGACTTAGGACTTTGCATAGCCCACATGGGTACTAAGCTTTCCTTTCACTTCCCAGTAGACTGTATGCCAGGTGGCCCCCGCACAATGACAAGGAGGGCCCTGGCTGAAGATAAAGTCAGGATAGAAAGCGAGAAACAGCAAGGTTCTTTTCCATACTGTACACTGACCATGCAAACCGCTGGTGTTTACAGTTATCTGCATCGGAAGTTTGTCTCAGGTTTGAGTCATTTTCAACTAATCAAATAATCAGCTGCTACAATATTGTCCATGTGATTAGTTAGATTTGTTAATCAAACCCTCACTAAACCATAAGGATGCTCCATCTGCAGTGAGTTGAGGATGCTCCACCTGCAGTGAGGTGAGGATGCTCCACCTGCAGTGAGGTGAGGATGCTCCACCTGCAGTGAGATAAGGATGCTTCACCTGCAGTGAGCTGAGGATGCTCCACCTGCAGTGAGATGAGGATGCTCCACCTGCAGTGAGGTGAAGATGCTCCACCTGCAATGAGATAAGGATGCTCCACCTGCAGTGAGATAAGGATGCTCCACCTGCAGTGAGGTGAGGATGCTCCACCTGCAGTGAGATAAGGATGCTCCACCTGCAGTGAGCTGAGGATGCTCCACCTGCAGTGAGCTGAGGANTGCTCCACCTGCAGTGAGGTGAGGATGCTCCACCTGCAGTGAGATAAGGATGCTCCACCTGCAGTGAGCTGAGGATGCTCCACCTGCAGTGAGCTGAGGATGCTCCACCTGCAGTGAGATAAGGATGCTCCACCTGCAGTGAGATGAGGATGCTCCACCTGCAATGAGGTGAGGATACTCCACCTGCAGTGAGATGAGGATGCTCCACCTGCAGTGAGATGAGGATGCTCCACCTGCAGTGAGGTGAAGATGCTCCTCCTGCATTGAGGTGAAGATGCTCCACCTGCAGTGAGCTGAGGATGCTCCACCTGCAGTGAGGTGAAGATTCTCCACCTGCAGTGAGACTTCATCACAGTTAGCTACACAGGCTCTTCTGCTGTCAGAGAACTTCTCCTCCCTGTCATGAAGCCTGACTTACGCTTTTCACTTGATAAATAGACACTTACATGGTTATTTAGCTAAATTAGCAAGCCCAGGAAGGGGTACTCTCTCTATCCTCATGTTGTAGGCCAGCTATCTTTGCTGCAGTCACATGGCTAGTGAGTAAGCCTGAAGGAAAAGGAAAAAGAGGCACTATTTCCATTCACCTGCATTCTTCAGTGTCCCTCAGCTATGAGTCACCAAAGTTTCCAACATCCAACAAAAGCCTCTTTGACTTCTGTATTATGTTCACTAGTAAGCAATGGATACTTTTGCAGATTTATTGGAAAAATCCAACTTGATATATATTTAAATTATAAAAGATATTTGCTGAGGCAAGAGTTGGCACCATGGCTCATGGAGCCATGAATAGTATGACAAATGGATTGTAATATAAGAAAAGATATTTAAATTTAAATAACTGCAATGACTCAATCATAGCTCCTTATTCTTGCTAAATGAAAGGGAAATAAGAAAAGCTATAATAACTTCTATTTGACTCATATCAGCTTAGTAAGGTGAAACTGTTCATGTACATGTTATATGTCACCAAGAAGTGTATGTGATTTCAAAGTTGGTTCTTCTACTTATCTGAATTGTCTACATCTCATGTTGCTGCCTGTTCTCTTGTTATTGTCCATCCTAGAACTTGTGTCTACTGATCGTGTTGCCAGATTCTTCTTGCTTTTAGAGACATGAGTGGACAGAAACTGGAACAAAGTTGTAAAGATATCCTCAAAGTTGTGGGGAAATACGCTGCTTTAGAAATTCGAAACATTCTAAAAAGTATTTCTGCTTGTGCACTGATGTCCTTCATGTCTTGGAGGAACCAGGTTCTCAGCTCCATCCTCTTAAGCTCTTTCCAATCTCGTTGACAAAACGTCTTTCATTTTACCATTCCAGAGGGGGTGGGTGAAAACCCAGAGATGTATGTGCTCAAGCTAGAGCAAATAAATACTTAAGCCATAATTTATGTTTTCCTTGAGAACAATTAAAGATCATTTTTCCTGAAATCTCAAAATAAGTTTAAGAACTTTAAAGTTAGAATAATCTCTGATCAGCATTTTTTCCACATTTGTGATAATTATCATCCTAGCATCTAAAATGTTTCCACTGCCTTCACTGTGTCTTTTTTTTCAAGTTGCCTCATGTGTGTAATCCCGGCCTCGGGCTCCATCTTTGGAGGCTCCTCCCCTGTTCCCCTGGAACCTTGACCCCTCCCCAGGAAAGGTCAAGACCACTCCCACAGGCTATTTAAACTGCTCCCCCCAAAATAAACATGTAGTTTTCCCTCTTCCTCTCTGGTGGTCGCTTTGGGGCTTCCCATTTCCCCTTGGGGCTACCAGGGAGCACAGGTGTCTAATTAAACCTGGATATCTTTTAATTTGCTCTGATTTGGTTTGGAGATTATTTTGTGTCAGCGGAGAGGCTCAGTTAGGAAAATATTTCTAACAATGTGTATCTTGTGTTTTGAAGAACAAGAGCTTTTCTCTAAATAAATAAATAAATGTGTGTAAAATTTTGCTAAGTTCAGCATGGCCTAAAAGACACTCAGCCCTCCCCATACATTCCCAGGCTTTCTATAAATAATTTGTCTCTTAAATATATTCACTTCCACGCATAAAACACTGAGTTATTAAAATGCTGACCATTAGGAACAGACAGCTTCTCAGCTCCATCGTTTTAAGTTAGAATGAAGATTTTCAAAAACTGACTATCCCTTAATTAAAGAAAGATAATCAGAGAAGGTAAAGTAGCATCCTTCCATTTAATTGGCAATATGTGAACATAGAATTAATACTTGAGAATTATATGTCCTCAGAAAAATGAGAAGGAGCTGTGTTGGTACCCTGAATCTGAGACAAGCAAGTGCTGCAGGTGTTTCTGACCAGTGAAAACAATGATTTGTCAATTGTGCCTTTGAGTGGATGGAAGACAAAACCTTTCTTACTGGAGGATACTGCAGCGTCGCAAGGGACAGGAGCAGACCACACAGTTTCAGATTCTGAATGACTCCTTTGATGGATTGTTGAAATGTTTTCTGTGGCTGTGTCATGTGGGAGAAGTGAGTAGCTGACTCCTGGTTTCCCGATTTCCTGATTCGCACCACAGGGGGCCGATTCAACAATGGATGCCCTCTCTGAGCTGGTTAGCTTCCCTACTCCTCCAGAGCGCCTTGTATACGCTTTCTCTGAGGAAGTAAAGAAACCTAATTCTTCTTTCTCTTTTTGTCCAGAAATTCCTAGCATTTCCACCAGAAGCTCCCCAGACCATCCATTTCTTTCTGGAATCCTGTTCTCCCGACTTGGCACCATCTCTGGCTCATAGACTAGTGCCATATATGTGATTATAGATGCCAAGAATATTGATAATTTGGAAAACATGCCAATAAAGTGAGAAATAAATCTGCCTAGAATTTACTTCCTGTGTCAGCCAACCTCAGACTATTGGATAACAGATAAAAACTGTCATAATTCCACACAGAAGCTGACCTCTTCAGCAGACTCCCGTGAAGCTAATGTTATTATTGAAGTCTTACTGTGTTGTAGGGAGTGCGGGAGGGGGGGGGCTTTGTTCTGTCCCGCCCACCTAGCTTACATCCAAAATAATCACACAGAAACTGTGTTAATCAAAACACTGCTTGGCCATTAGCTGTAGCCTCCTATTAGCTAACTCTCACATATTGATTTAACCCATTTCTATTAAATCTGTGTATCACCACGTGCCAGTGGCTTACTGGGAAAGATTCAGCATGTCTGACTCTGGCGACTCCATGGAGGCTCTCTCTCTCTCTGCTTTCTTCCTCCCAGCATTCAGTTCTGTCTTCTCCACCTACCTAAGTCCTGCCCTATCAGGCCAAGCAGTTTCTTTATTGATTAGCCAATGAAAGCAGCACAAATACGGAAGGACCTCCTACACCATTGCTGGACACTAAGCTCAGAGGGCTAGAGTATAGAGACAGATGGTTCACTTTTTATTATAGTCTGTTCCTCTGTAAGTTCAAAAGTTCTCCTCCAAATAGGGTCTCTAAAAATGGTGATGCCAGTCTACCCCTATTTACTCTGGTTCTGCTGTGGCTACACTCTCTGTTCTACTCTTTAAAAGAAATCAGACTTCATCTATATATCTATTTTCCTTTTGTCCTTAGTGATATCAGTCATCATCACAGAGAACAAATAAAAGAACCGAGCTGGAAATGCAAAGGATACGACAACTTACAAAATGCTGTTTAACTAACTTAAGGTTTTACATATTTAAAAAGAAAACAATAAATATCTTCTATCCAAAAATTAGTAGAAAGATAGTATGAAATGCACAATACAGTATTGGAACGTATATTTTATTTGAACATAAATTTGGAAAAGAACATGCTTTGCTTCTTAGAAAGGTGTGGTCAGAGGGATGAATCTGATATTTCTGTGTAGGAGACACCTCATGGTCACATATGTGCCATTGTTACAAACACAGGGGCAATCGGGTTGTGTCGTCACAGGCTGGTCCATGCAGATTCTTCTGTGGGATTGTATCAGTCTGATCCTGCTCTTCCATTCCCATACCCATGTGTGCATAGGATGGCAGCCAGGAGCACCAAAAGAAAACACACAACAAAAACCACCACATGCAGATTGACTTGGAAATACAGAACCTCTTGAGAATATAAATATTGTATTTTCAGATAATGTTAAAGCACATCTTCTGTTTTGCCAAAAGGAATATAGTAAATAGTCTAATAATTTCAGTTAGCTAACTTTATACCAAAAACCAAGCTAAAGTTAGGATTATATGTTCATGGCATGGGATAATTGGATCATAATAAAATAGTAGGGGGTTCTGGGTCATCACAACTTAATTATACATTCTTATTAGTATGAAGATTCACAGTTTCCAGGCCTATATTTTATTTTATTTTTAATTAATTTCGATAAGCCAGATGGCTCAAGTTTTGGGTTGTATCAAGTGTGAGGATGATCCTGCAGGCATTGTATAAAAAATTCTCATCATAAACTGATGCGGCTACCAGTTGCTGGTAGTAACAGTTATTACATTACACATACTTTGCCGTATAATATGTTAAACATTTTCTCTTTAGCTTCTATTTGCCACACAGTTTTAAATTTGCATACTAAATTAATCGTAGAACTTTATATTTATAAGTGATTTAAATTCCTTGAAGCCTGGTAACTTGCTTGCTCTAGTAACATTTATCATAGATGTTTATTGAAAGAATTAAATGAAGTAATATATACAGAAGCACCCCCACTTTTTCTTTATGAATTATGTATTCATTTCTCTTTTCCTGTTGTGAGGTATAGGAGTAATTTTCTTTTCCCCTAGCGATTTTGCTAAATGCAATTCCACATGCACCCTAGCAGGCTAAAATATCCCAGACCTTTGCTGCTAAGCTGCCCCCTCCCCGTTTATTAGAAAGCTCCATGAGCTATTATTCACAAATCATTATTTCTAACGCCATTCTCTGAGGTGTGAGCATCTGCTAGCTGCTAACCGAGGGTGCAGCTGTTGTTCTGAGACTATGTTGTGTTGCCAAGCAACCACTGCAAACCCCATCAAGGGGCAGGTTGCTTGCCCAGACGCACCTGCCTGCCGACCCAGATATTTATTTAATTAAAAATCTGTTCCAGCACCACAGCTTGGCCGGAAAGGCAACAGCAGCGATCGATCACAACTATATTAAATGGGCTACTCACATTGTTTCATTGACTATTCATCGCAAAGCAAAGGTGTCTCCGGCCACTGCCACTCACTCTGAATGACTTTGCAGGAAGTATGTGAGAGAAGACCGTGGATGGATTTGATTTGCATTCAGAGACGCAGGAAAGCAAACTGTCAGGAGCATCAGTGCCTATAATATAATGTGCCCCAAATAAAATATCTCACCTACAAGACAGTTTCAACCAAGATAGCGCTACAATTAATTGAAAGGGGAATATAAGATACATACGTACTGCATTGAGAATTATATTTCCAAAGTCTGAGTAGTTTTATTTTTCCTGTCGGTTAAGAAATAGCTGATCACTTTGGGTGCATTAGAGCCCACTCTGAGATCACTCTGCTTTCATTTGGCTCTTCCTGTTCACAAGTGGACAGAGTTACCTTTAGGTGGACTACACTGTATTACAAATAAAACTGTCACAGATTGATCCCCACCATTGGAAGTTCTTCTTCAAATCAGGCGTTGACAATCCTTACGTATCTGTCAATACCTTCCCAGGCACCCCACCCACCCAGCACACACACATTTTGAGGAGCTACTGCATCCAGTAAGGTTTTGGGGAGTGAAAACAGAATCTTGATTGCAACTGCATGACAGGTTTATTTTTAATGTTCGAGATAAGGACTTTAAGCCTGGACTCCAGAGCTAAAATATCCTTCCCTAGTTTTTATGGCAAATGTTGAAGTCAAGAAGGATGTTTATTAATAATTCAGTGTTTGTAATATCATTAAGAACAGCATAAATTATTACTTAAAAATACTAAAATTAATTCTTTTTGCATGGAAGAAAAACTACCTTGCACAGGTCGCTTGGTTTCAGGAAAACTATTCAATGAAATATAAATGGTGACAATTTTATGTTAAGGAAGGCTCACATTTAAAGAACAAAACAAATTTTTTATAACGATGGTCATATTTATACCTGTTTATGTCTATTAATCCCAAGTGCTTTGAACCTATTAGTGATGAAATTGGAATTAAGCTAAAAATAATATTAGCATATCAGTATTCTTCCTGGCTTTATGCATTTCCTACCTTTATCCAGGTACAAAACTCAGAAACTTCAGTTTCCTATATTGCTTATACTGTATTTATATCTACATTTTGCTTGTTTCTGAGCTTGATGCTCCTATTGCTTTTTTGTGATTTGTTTTTTATACTACTTTGTATGTAATCAATTGTTTTCTACAAGTGAGAGTCAGACACATAACATATATACATGCAAACACACACATATTATACACACATAAACACACACACACACACACACACACACACATTCCCCCTCCCCAGATAATTAGCTGCTAGATTACATGGCAATCCAACTGTTTGTGTCTTAACAATGCTAGATCCAGAGAAGTAATCCATTCACTATTCCGTGAACCCATGCCCATGATAGTGAACTGCCTAATTTTTAGGTAAAGTAGATAAATAACCTCATTTTTGAACTTTAATTTTATCTCCTAGAAAAATAAAGAAGAGCCTGGAGGTGGTGGCACATGCCTTTATTTTATTTTAATTCTTTTTTTTAAATTGTTTTTATTGAGCTACATATTTTTCTGTTTCCTTCACTTTCTCTCCCCTCTCCTTCTACCCTCTCCCATGAACCCTATGCTCCCAATTTACTTAGGAGATCTTGTCTTTTTCTACTTCTCATGTAGATTAGTATGTCTCTCTTAGGATCCTCTTTGTTGCCTAGGATCTCTGGGATTTTGATTTTTTTTCCCTCTGGACAGGGTTTCTCTGTAGCTTTGGAGCCTGTCCTGGAACTAGCTCTTGTAGACCATGCTGGCCTCGAACTCACAGAGATCCGCCTGTCTCTGCCTCCCAAGTGCGGGATTGAGATTTGTAGGCTGATTTTTCTTTCCTTTATGTCTAAAAGCCTATTATGAGTAAGTACACATTACATTTGTCATTATGAGTCTGGGCCACCTTACTCAATATGATGCTTTCTAGATCCATCCATTTGCCAGCAAATTTCAAGATGTCATTATTTTTTTCTGTTGTGTAGTACTCCATTGTGTAA
>LOEQ01001406.1:175011-191317 GCA_001685075.1 Bramus lutescens
AGATAGATAGATAGATAGATAGATAGATAGATAGATAGATAGATAGATGTCTCTGTCTGTCTGTCTCTTTTTCTCTGTGTGTGTGTGTGTGTGTGTGTGTGTTGGCACACGCATGGGGAGTGGTGCAGAGACTCACGTTGAGTATCCTCCTCGATTACTCTCTACCTTCATTTTTGAGACAAAGTCTCTCACTGGACCTGGGGCACACTGACTCAATAGTCTAGACTTGTCAGCAGCAAATCCCATCTTTGCTGTCCAAGCAAATTTTTATAAGTATATACTGTGTGTATCCAGCCTTTTTCTGGGTACTGAGCTTCTAACTTGTGTCTTCATAATTACCCAACCAACACTCCAGCTGTCTCCCAAGCCTCAAGACAAAAGAACTCTTTCTTGCTTTTAATTTTTAGACATCATTCATTCATTCATTCATTTCCTGGGAGTGAGGTGAGTGCTGTGTTTTAAGTGTCCAAGTCAGAGGACAACTGCAGAAATTGACTCTCTCCTTCCCCCATGTCGACTCTGAGGGTGAAAATCAGGTCATCAGGTTTGGCATCAAGCATTTTTCCTACTGAACCATCTTGCCTGCCAAGACAGAGCTTTCTAAAACACACAGGTAAAGTTACTTGCCTGCCAAAATTTCCTATGGCTTCTGATTGTTTATGAAGTCTAAGCCTTACTACTGAGTGCATGAATTTCAAAAAAAAGTATTCAGGAAAATGCCAGTTCAACATTGTTGGGCCAAATTTATCTCGGGGCCTGTACGTCAAGGCCTGTAGGACAGAGAAAAGCCTGGCTCGAGTTTGAAGGGTAGACAAAGCTACCCAATGAGGACGAGGCAGCAAAATCAGTAATAAACTGAGCTCCTACTTTGACTTGAGTCCCTATCGCATCTGATTGTCCTGCATAGTGGGGCTGCGGAATGGGTGGATAGCGCACTCACTTTTCCCTGGGAAATAAGGCTAAGGAGGTCTGGCAAAAATTACTTCCCTCTTGAAATTTTGTCAGTTTAACATCTCACCCTTTTTGTACCCTTCTTGCCGTCCTCTTTCCTCTGACATATCACTGACCATGATTTCTTGGTCGTATGAATGCTTCAGAAATACTTGTTAACTAACCAAACCATCTTCACCAATCTGAGACTGTGACCAACTTCATCCTCTTGAATCCATTCTTCTCAGCCACCTAGCCTCACGCTGTATCCTGGTTACAAGGAATTTCCAAGGTGTGAAGTCTTACAATAGAAGATAAAATAGACACATTTCTGTATATAAGAACAGGTGGGGAATGGTTCTCACTGCTTGGAATAACTTCATTATCTTCAGAGTATAATATTGCCTAAACCTATACAATCACCAGAATATTAGAAAGTTATTTTTAAAAATAAAAAAGTATAAGAAGGAAAGGTTCCCAATGGTCCTGAAGAGGTCTAGCAGTCTTTGAAGAGACAGACCTGAGAGGATTAAGGATTAATATGTTGTAAAAGTGGAAGGATTATGGTCTTATCATATGCCCTATCCTACATAGTCTAGATCCTGGCATGAAATAGTACAAAGGCACCCTGTGGAAATCCTCGGCTATGCATGGATGCTCTTTTCACATAATACATAAAATATGTTTGCAGGAGATTATCTTCCAGTGTGAATGGCAGAATTTTGTTTTAGACGGATGCTGAAGAGCTAGCAATTCAGGAAGTTCCTGTTCCTGCAGACCCCATCCTCAGGAAACAAGTCCCAAGACACCACTTCTTAATCATTCTTCCCAAAGAACAGGATCAAGCAGTGATTTATTGCCAGTGCATGAGGAAGACAGAGCGTTAGGAGATTTATAGGGTGAAGAAGTTTCGGAAGATGAAAGAGAGTGAAACCAGCAGGGCATGGGGCTCTCTGCCCTTTCCTTCCCTTCTTCCCAGCAGGAATCAAGTTGAGATCTTAGATAATCTACTCTCCAAACTCTAACACACTGTGGAGTTCAGAAGGGTGAATTAACACCTTTTTGCACTTAAATTTTGAAAACCAAAAGCACAAAAGAAAAGAAAAACAAAACAAAACAAAAACCACCCAAACCCTCTTTTGTTTACATGGTATTTTACCAGGTGCTTGCTGAGCTAACAACAAGACGTTTGTTTTAGAATATGCCAGCTGTTCCTGTCTGTAAGGTTCAGTGTCCAAGATATAAGCAATGAGGAGTGTGTTTGTGAGTGTATATGATAATCTCTTTACGCCTTTCACAAGGATATGGAGATGTTAGGCAACATGGTTTTCAGGAAAACTTGTGATCATGTGGGGATAGAACCCCTTGCTTTTGTCAAGTTAGGTGATCTTGCAATGTGGACAGGTCTATGTTCTAAGCTTGTATTACTTCTACAGAGGAAAAAAAATATTGTGTGAACATTCCCCTGTTATGAAGTTTTAAGTTTCTCATCTTATGTCCTTAAAATGCTCACAGAGTATTTGGAGTTTATACCAAAATATCACTTAGCAAATGATAGCGGTACTTAGCTCAGTTTGATTAAAACTCGGGATATATAGAAATGACTGATGAAATATGAGTCTATGTTTGTACATGACTGTATCAAAAGTGGACTTACTTCGTGCTAAAGGAAGCTATTCAATTTTCAAACCATCTTAAACTGTATTTTTCTCTTTCATGTATTACTGTGAATAAAAATTAATTTGACTATTTTCCCTCTACTTCAAAAAAAAAGAAAGAAAGAAATAATCTCAAAGAAGCAGTCTCAAAGAGAAACCTGAAGTGGATGCTTTTCTTCAAGCTGTTGTAAAGTATTTTTAGACAAATGACTCAAAGAAAGGTACTTGCAGCAAACGTCTGTACTGTAGAGACCTCAGGGTAAATAAACAAGAATATGCTTTTCGGAACTGCCCTCACCATATGTTACTGTGTATCTAACATAAAAGTAGTAAGAAAAGAACCCTTGCAGCTTGAAGACCTTGCCATGACAGATTAGTGATGGAGGTTTTAAAAGGGAGGGTCACACAGGTGTGGATTTTCATTTCTGATGTGCCATCATGACACTCTCATGTGACATATACTTTACTGTGTAGTTTCGAACTCTGGAACTTTTATTTATCTGAGGACTTCCAAAGCATCCATCTTTTGTTGCTTCTATTTGTGTTTTGTCTGTTTCTGCCATCCCCACCTCTTAATGAATATCATCACTAACTGGTTTAAACAAATTTAGCAAAGTAAATTCTTCCCATCCCCAAAAGTAAGCGTGTGACTTATCACCTATTCAGAGCATCTATTCAGAGGTTCTGGAAGGGCCCGACTGTACGAAATGAACCTTATTCCCATTATGTCCCATTAGAGGACACCGAGACTCAATTTCATTTGTGTATTTGTAAACCATGAAAGCAGATTTATTGGCAGCTGTAATATCTGATGCATCCTAGAACGAAGGCATTTGAATTGCTGGGATTTTACTTTTGACAACCCAGATACGTCCTAGCAAAACATGGAGTATAAGTCAACACTATTGAAAAATCAGCAAATGAATCATGTTTGTTGAAAAGGTCTTATTGGTGATAAGTTGTTGAGATTGCTTTCTGTAGAACTGGTGGAATAAACAAAACACTAGGCAGGAATCTATCTGGGCAACGCCACTTGGTAGGTTTATTTTGGCATTCTGTAATGACATTTACAGAGAAAGCAAACTCTTGCTTAGAAAAGGGGCTCTTAATGTTAACAATTCAGTGCAAGCGAAGAGCTCAGAAAGTCATAGTGTAATGAAGGGGACCTTCAAGGCTTTTGGCCATTCCCTACATGTTCTCCTTCCCTGCTGAGGTTTTCCCCTGGGAAACCCTCCACACTCTTGCCAAGTGTCTCAGAGGAGTAAGTTCTCCTCCCTTTCCTAAACACACCAATAACACTGCTCCAGTTCATTATTTAGGAAGAGAATGGGCCAGAACAGCCTCATCAGAGGAAACACTGGGGGTGTACTGAAACAAAGGGGAAATACCATCCTTATCCAGAGGACCCAGAACTTTAAAACCAGAATGGAAACACCCAGGGCCCCCTTGTATCTAAGAACAGAGTTCATTCAGGGAAAGTGGCTCCCTGGGAGGATTCCAGCTATGAAGCTGAGCCAAGCAAACGTTGCACCGTTTCTCCGCTGTATATGCCTTCAAGGGTCTGGAGGCCACATGCAGGGATGAGCTCTCTGGATGAGCTCAACTCCAACACAGACGTTGCAGGCACTTAAGACAGTAGTGTCCTTTTCTTCCCAAGTCAGTTTGAGTTTCTGCCACTTTCAAGGAAACAATATAAAAGCAAAACAAAGTGAAAATTTGTGTCAACATCTCAGTGTTTGTACTTTCACTGTGACAAACTGGATAATTTCCACAGCTATCTGATTTGTTAGAAACACACGTTTAATCTGTGCATTTGCATAGAATAATTCAGGAACTTCTTTACCCATTTTGGGAAAATACACAGTCACCTAAAGAAGTAATTTAGAAATTCATTTTACTCCCTTACAAAGTGGCTACAAAAATGGAATCTATAATTACTTTTTTTCAAAACCTTCCTCAAATCTGTAAGTAGAGATGAAAATGCACACACATACAATTGTATGTCTTTATTCCTATATTTATTTTATAATTTTAAATATATGCAAAGAAATTTATATTGAAATAAATGAATAGAAGACGCTGTAGTTTAGACCAGCACCATCTAATACAGAGGTACATATGGTAATTCAAGTTTAAATTGGTTTAAATTGATTCAAACTAAATCAAATATAAAAATATAAAATTAAAAATTGACTTTTTCAGTGTCACCACATTTCAGAGTATCAAAAACATATGATGAGGACTAACCATATGGACAGATCATATATAGAACATTTTCATCAAGAAAAAGATCTATGGTGTAGCACTGGCCAAGAGAACAGAACTCAGTGAAAACTGAAACAAAATGATCTTCTAGTCAAAGAGAGGCACACTCGGTGGGAGATATGGGAATGGAGTTGACATTAATCATAAGAGGCTACTGTGATGATATTTTTGAAATTAAGCAAAGTTCAGAGAGCTGGGGCATATTAACCCAATCTGTCAGAGGAAATGATACATCAGATGAGAGACCAGAAAGGACTTTCTAGAAGAAAAATGCACATTGGGTGAGCGCTTATATTTTAGGAATATAAATAAATAAGAATAGAGAAGAAAAGGGAGAAACAAAATACATTGGTTTATTGCTTTTCTTTTTTTTTAATTTTGTAAAGGAATATTTGAAAACTGAAGAAAGAATACATGTGCCACAAACATACCCTGAAGCACAGATAAAGAACTCAGTACTTTCAAGATGCCTGATTTCCTTTTTTTGTTTGTTTTTAAATCAGTTGTTTTACTTGTACAGATTTATGGAGTACAATATGGTAATTTGATAGAAGTATAAAATAAGTAATGATTAATTTGGATAGTTAAACTTAATGTTTCCTAAAATATTTCTTAAAATTTGGATTAATGTTTAATAAGTATTCAATGACATGCAGTTGGCATTTCAATATATATATTTCAATATATATATACATATATATATATATATGTACAATATAGGCTAAAAAATAGGGGTAATCTCCATATCATTTTGTTGTGTTTGAAGGTGATATCCATATCACTGTCTTGGGTCTGAGCTCTTCTTTTGCAGTTAATCATGAATTATAAATGAGGTTATTGCAATTTGTAGTCACCTCACTATTCTGTAGGTTGCTGGAATAGATCACTTCCAGCAGACTGATTTGGGGTGTTTGTCCTCCAACACTCCCTATCCTTCCTTCCCTCCTCACCTCCCTGCCTCTAGGAGTCACTACGCCCAATTATATAACCATATGACATTTATTGATTTATTACTTATGGGGATATGAAGTGTGGTTGATGCTTTTGAAAAGGACAGCCTAATTCTAAGCCCTAGTTACTCCCCAAAAGATCCCAAGCATTTGAGTTAAAAAAATAATACATTGATTCAACTAGATGCAACACACTCCTGGAACCGGATGTTTTACTTGGTGACAAAAGATATATAGTTGGGCATTGTCTGCTATGTTATTTAGTGACTCCATTTAGGTTTCTTTCACACACACACACACACACACACTAGAAACTCCCGCAGTAGTTAGTTTCCATATGATGTAACGAATGGACTCTAGTGTTATTTGTCCCTCCCATAATTCTCCCCTTTCTGCTACTTTCCTCCACCTTCCCATTTAAGCCTCTCTCATCAGGCCCCTGCCTGTCACTCTCTAACTATATATTCTATTCCTCCTGATTTGGGAGCTCCTCCCTCCGACCCTGCTCCTTACTCTGTATCTAACCTCTGTAGTCATACAGATTGTAGCATGCCTATGGGAGGCTTAATAGACAACATCCATATATTATAATAACAACATCCAAGAAAACAATATAGTATTCATCTTTTAGGGTCTGGGTTACCTCATTCAGGATGTTTTTTATACTTTTACCCACTTAACTGCAAGTATCATGATTTCTCTGTTTTTAATAGTTGAGTAATATTTCATTGTGCAAATGTACCACATTCTCATTATCCACTCACCTGCTGATGACCATATAAGCTGTTCAAAATTTCTGGCTATTATGAATAGAGTAGCAATGAACATAAATGAACAAATGTCTCTGTAGTAGGATTTACAGTTCATCATGTATATACTCAAGATTATAGCTGGATCTTGAGTTGCTGGTGAAAGAGGTCCCATGGAAACCCCCAGACAACTTAGGCTCATACCAAGGCTATGATGGTAAGGCCCTATTGCTGAAGACAATACTTCCATATCTCATTGAACATGGAGAAGTTGAACTGATGCCTAACTACAGCCTTCACTGCTATTGCCTAGTGGTCATGGTACTGGAAGGTACTCTTCATGATACTACAGGAGAAAGGTAGCCCCACACCCAGCCACAAACCCTATAGTCTACAATGGCGACTTACCAGCACATTATGCTGGTGCAATAGTAGCACACACTGGGGAAGTAACCCACTGCTCTCTGATGTATTTAAGGCCCTATCCACAAGATGGAACCCATGCCTGACCACTCAGATAGCCAAGAACCCAAGAGTAGATAGGCCACGGACCTAGGGGAAAACAGAATACTGTTGTTCTTCTAAAGGAACACAGCAGTAAAATGGCCCCTAAGGACATCTTGTTATACCCATATGTCAGTTAGTGAGTACTCAGCCTTCATCAGAGAAGCTTCCTGTTGCAATGGGTAGAAACAAACACAGATACCCATAATTGGACAAATGTGCAGAGAGTGAGAGACTTTGGAATCCTAAGTGGAATGCCTTCATCAAACCCCTCCCTCAAGAGCTTTAAGGAGAAGGAGGAAAGATTTTGTATTTTTATGCAGTGTGTGTGTGTGCGCGTTGTACTTTTTCTTTGTTATTCTTTGTTGGCTTGTCTATTCTGGCTTGTTTGTTTTCTAAAGAGAGAAAGACAGAATGGAGTTGGGTGGGAGGGGAGTTGGGAGGATTTGGGAGTTGAGGGAGGAGAAATTGAGAGCAGAATATATTGTATAAAATTTTGATTTTCAATTTAAAAATTCCAAGAAATATGTTGCAAATAATTAAAACAAAACCAAACAAGACAAAAATGGCTTTGCTTTACATTATACATATTCTAAAAATGGATGAATGTAAAACTGAACCTATTCATACATGTGATCTTTTAATTGAAATATGCAAAGACTCATTTATGTTGCCCTGTGTAGTTATAGTTCATTTTTTGTCACTATGGAAATATTCAACTCCCTTTTCCTCAACAGACATTTGTGCTGTTTTTCATGTTTTTGTTATGAACATTCTTCTATGACATTCTTAAACTTTGTCCATGGTATCCATTTAGGAGAGACGCTCTTCAGGTAGTAGCATTTTCAACAAAAGGAATAAAGAATTTGCAGTTACTTTACCAGTTTGCTATCTTAGTGATTGATATATGTCCAGGAGTGCTTGCCCGTCTAAGAGGCTTCTGAAGAGTATGTCCCCACTTGGCTGGAGCACTCATTTAGACATGTTTCTGACAGTTCCTGTTTTCTGGCTCAGGAAATGCCTGTTAGTTTCACTGACCCATTTTTAAAAACTAGGTTATTTTTGTTTGTTTTTTTATCGTCTACATACTAACATACTTTTATAGGTTGGTGTATAGAAAACATATCCCAGATTATGGTATCTCATTCCATTCTGATTTATATTTACATGTAGGACAATTTTATTAATAAACAGTTCACAAGCAATAACTTACACCCACTTTCGAAGTTCCTGTTGTCATTACCGCAGCCAAGGCACATACTATTTCATCACCTCCAAAATCTCTCTTGCAGATTTAAAGTCAATCACATCAGAATTAGCATCAAAGAAATAAGGCATTGGATTCTGGGCCATATATAATGTTTTTGTTCTTTCTAGGTCATGATAAAACCAAATAGTTCACCATCTTTGTGTCTGGATTATTTCTGCTAGCACAATGGTGTTCAGGCTATGATGCCCAACAGTCACTCATGTGCTTGTGCTTCTGAGTCTTATTTCTGACAAGGATGTACCACACTCCATGCACTTACCTTTAGCATTTCCTTTCTTCCCAGTGTTTGGCATTTGTAGCTAAAGGTGCTAGGAATAGTCATGCGCACGTGCTTATCAACACTTTATTCTCATTTCTTCGGAGAGCTATGCAGTGTCATTACCTGTGAGAACCTTGTAAAATGAATTGCTGGGTGCAACTGTATTGTGAGTGACTTTGCATTCCCACTAACAGTGTATCAAAGCTGCCTTCCCATCAACAGTGTGTGCATGTTTTGTTTTGTTTTCCATTTTTTAAATACCCTGACCATACCATCACTTAGTATTAAATTTAAAACTTAGTTTTAAAT
The DNA here is from genome assembly GCA_001685075.1 of Bramus lutescens. Taxonomy (NCBI): domain Eukaryota; kingdom Metazoa; phylum Chordata; class Mammalia; order Rodentia; family Cricetidae; genus Bramus; species Bramus lutescens. The sequence continues at coordinate 183,906 of LOEQ01001406.1, forward strand.
TTTAGCCAGTTCTGGAAGTTCTGGTTTAGAGTTGTGATTCATTTTCTCTGAGGCCTATTGACATTGAACCCTTGAGTTATTTGTCTTCTCAGTGTTGAAACGTATGCGTTCTTTGTATATCCACTGACCAGTCCTTCACTGGGGAGCTAAAACATGAATATTTCATCCTGGCATGTGCCTTTAAGTTTTTAAAAGTAGTTTTTAAAGAGGACACTTTTAGCTGGGATACAAATGCTCCCCTGTGGTATTGCTCCTTGGATGGTTGAAGCGGAAGCATATTTTGAGCCGAGATTTCAACACTAGCTTGAACAATGTCTAGCAAAATCCTATCTCAAAAACAATGACAAGAAGAAAAGAAAATAGACAGAGAGAAAGAGAGAAGGAAGGAAGGAAGGAAGGAAGGAAGGAAGGAAAACCAAGAAATAAAAATAAGTTGATATGGTAGCACATTCTTTGATTTTTTCACTTTGGATGATGAGATAAGAGGATTACAATCTCAAGTCCTGCTTGGATTACATGAGAACCTGTTGAAATAAAAGTAAATAAATACTTTTAAAAATTGACACATGGTCTCACTATATAGCCTTGACTGGCCGTGAACTCACAGAAAACTCATGTCTCTGCTTTATGAGTGCTGGGATTAAAGGTGTGCACCAATATTCCCAGCCGTATCAAAATTTTTAATTCTGGGGAAATCCTATTCATAACACAATATTGCAACCTTGTCACATTTGATTTATCAACATACTTCTCAAGAATATTCTCATTTTCTTCTCTGTTTGGATTCTTCTCTGAGTATCAATCTTTTGAGTCAACAGTAATCATTTTCTTAATCCAAATAAATATTTATAATATTTTATAGTCCTTTAAAGAAAATGGACTATAAAAACATAAAAAATTATGTTACACACTGAAACATAAATACAAGTTTCTCTTATCTATGCAAATAGACAATAAATAGACATGATGTCTATATACAATTATGAAGCTTAATGACATTATTTCGTGTCCTCTTAGCCACCTTGTGATGATTTGGTTTACTTCTTACATGAAAAGTTAAGAAATTCCTCATATTTACACATAGGCATGCAATAGATGAAGAAGATCACAAAGATAATAAAGGTCAAAAGGCAGAGAATAAATGACCATGGGATGCCCAGCCCCCATTGATGTGTCTACACTGCAAACCCCTTTGCTTCAGATTCAGGGGAATTTGCAGAAAAGATGAGAAGATTGTAAGACCAGGATATCTGTCCCTAGATAGTATTTTCTGGGCAACACAGGGAAGCTGCACCATCTGTAATCTAGCAATCATATGGGTGCCTAAAGCAGACCTGAACAATGGTACCTCTAGTTGACATGCCAGTGTGAGTGAGGGGTATTTCACCAGGTCATACCCCTAGCTGAAGAGCTACAGGCAATCAATAGCTACTGAGAGAGGGAGAATCCATTTCTCCAGGGATGAACCCCCTCACACGTTATTCAGTTCCAACTGGCTGACCCTAAGCACATGTACATGTGAACATATACATATGGTGCACAGTATGTATTGTGTGCATGCGTGTGTGTGCACATGTGTTTTTAACAATGATAATTAACAAAAGAGGTCATGAATTTGAGATAGAATCGTGAAGAACATAGGAAAAGATGAAAGGGGAAGGAAAAGAGCTTAAATTATGTAAATACAGTCAGTATTCATATATGAAATTCTCAAGAGAAGAAATTTAAAATAAAATGGAAAATATCAAGTTTAAAGAAAAATTTTCCGGGACATGTGATAAACTTTGTAGCTAAAACACAGTTTAAAGAATGTGACTGAGCACACTGATGCACAATTTTGAGCCTAGCACTTCAGAAGCAGGGGCAGAAGAATCCCTTTGAGTTCCAGGGCAGCCTGGTCTATGAAGCAAGTTCCTGGGCATCCAGATCTCCATAGTGAGATCCAAGCTCAAAAAAGGAAAAAGAAATAAAAAAAATGAAGCCTGGGAATGTAGATTGGATAGAGGGCTTGTTGACATATGTAAGATCTTGAGTTCAGTCTCTGGTGCTACAAAAATGGGCACAGGATAAAAAATTAGCTTGTTCCTCCATATCAAATATATAATACAAGGGTAAATTTTCTTCATTGCTAGGAAACTTAGACCAAAGTCATTATCTAACAGACTTCTCAAAAGTGGTAGATCAATATTAAAAATCCAGTTTTGGTTGGATTGGTTGTTTTTTTTGATAGCAATACTGTTTCTTTAAGATGTTTTTACAAAGACATATCTCAAAGTATTTTTATTAAATTTTTTACTCAATAAGAATTTTTAATGAGCTAATGATTTAATTTAGTTAGAAAATGTTTTACTTACAAATGAGCAATGAGAGTCACTATACCCTAATGTATATAATAGAAGTATTAGAATGTAACTAATTATTTTAATATAAAAATATCTTGTCCAACAAGACCTATCTAGCCCTGGTAGTTATTATTCTAATTCACTTTTAATTAATTCCTTAGGGCTCAAGAATATTTTTTAATCTGCTGTTTCAAGTGCATAAACATTCTTTAAATATGACAGTATGAAATTCTATTTCCAGACTCTCTTCGCTATTTTAATTAGCTGGCTTTTGAAGAGAGAAATCTGAGGTCTGTCTGCCCAGAGCAAAATAAAATAAAATGAACAGATTTAAAAAAAAAATAGAGCTTTTTCTCTGAGCAGCTAACCATCTGATTAAAACTCTCCATATGAAGTAAATTTATGTTTGGATTTTATGAATATCTATTGCAAAAGTTCAAATAGCATTCAGTAGAAGCAAGAAAAGTCTTGGACCTAGGTTCATCCTGCATTCTACAAATATAAAATAGCAATGGGTAAAGAGTTCATCTAGGTGTGTCTCCTGACTAGAGAAAGTGTCAGGTTTTTACTTAATGATATGGAAGCTGCCAAATTCTCTGGAATCTGTATGTCCTGGTTAGTGGTTATTACCATGAGACACACTACAGCCACCTGAGAACTGGAAATCCCCATTGAGGAACTGCTCCCTTCAGAATGGGCTGTGGGCTTGTCGGTGGGACATTTTCTTCAATGTTAATTGATGTGTGCTCGGCCCACTGTGGACAGTGCCGTTCATGAGCAGGTGGGTCTGGGCTTTATAAGAAAGTAGTTCAGCCAATAGGAGCAAGTCAGTGAGCAGCTTTCTTCATGGCTTCTGCTGTCGCTCCTGATCCTGTTAGAGTTCCTGTCCTGACCCCCTCAGGATGGACATCAGTAAGCCTAACAACCCTTTTCCTTCCCAATCCGCCTTTGGTGGCTTCTCCCAGCAACAGAAGCCAAACTAAGACAGTTCAATTTCAGTGAAGTTCATGGTAGGAAAAAACGAGATTGCAGTGTGCTAAAATGAGAATGGATATGAAGAATGGATTTGTGATACACAGAGAGAATTTCTTCAAATTGTATGCCACGATCAGTTTGAAAGAGATAACGTTGAAGGAGTCCCGAATTCCTTATTGTTTTTCAAATGGGAGGATGTTCAAAAGCTAATGTGTTAGTTTGATTGCTGTTGCTAGAACAAAATACTTTATAAAAAACAGGGTTTTGGCTGGACAAGATGGCACCTGACTCTCACTCCAGATGTATTGTCCCCTAGGCAGGAGGACTCTGAATTTAAAGCTAGACTGAGCTATATATAGTGAAGCCCTGTTCCCAAGGAGCAGTGCAAATAACAGTAAAAAGGAAGGGAAGGGATTTCTTTTAGGAAATCAGAAAATATTGACCATGAACAATTTCAGAATCCTGTTAATTTTGTAGGTATGGTAGATGAAATATTATGAGTAGAGCTTTTGCTAAGGGTTTCTTTTGAGACACCCCTGAAAAAAAAAGAAATGAGATGCAAGAGCAGAAAAATGTCTATTATGATGTTGACCCAGCGAGAGGAAGAAACTGATGGCGTAGAGGAGATCACGCGTACTGGATACCAGCTTCAGTGGTGACACTGGTTATCCGCAGTGCCAGGGAAGGCTGGTCAGTCTGGGAATATTCAGAGTTACCCAATGACTGTTTCTCTTTTGATGGATCAAATACAAGACAAGGTGAGAAGATGTAGGCTGTAAAAGAAAGAAGTCTGTACATAGTGACAGAGGAAACTGTCGCTGAAACCCAGAAAATGTTACTCAACAAGATGGCTAGTCTAGCCAGCACCAGCCAACACAGTTGCTTAAACGTAAGCAAAGGATACTTTGTGGCTTTGGAAGGGAGGAGATCCATACCACCAGGGTAATTTTCCTATTCCAATTTTAATTCCCACTTCCATTTTAGTCTAGCCTGACTCCACAGAATCTAGCCTTTAGACATTTTCAGCGATAGAGCTGGATCGATTTTCTTGGAGAAGATGGGATGAAGGAGGGCATTTAGGCTGCATTTGTAGCTCTAGTTGAAGCCCTCAAAACTCCAACAGCTGTGAGATGTCATGACTCCCCTGGCACGGTGAATACTGCTGGAGATTCGTTCCATTTCTCTTTTCTTAAAGGGGCTGTGCGGATGGCACATGTTGCTTCATTAGCAGATATGAATCGAGGCGCTGTTCACCGTGGGCCGCACAGCACATATCTTGTGAAATAATAATAGATTAGCACACCGTCCTGGTGGAAGTGGGAGTTTGAAGGCCAATTAGACAGAACAATTTTTTTCTAATCTGTCAAAATAATGCAAGTGGTTGTGCTAAATAAATTCCTGCTGGTGTAGCGCTGTGAAAATGGAATGATTAATAGCCTTCAGTATTATTCCTGCCTTGTTTGAGACCCAGTGGACTAATATAGCTCTCCAAAAATACACATTTCTATATGCATATTACAAGTTTCCTTTATTTAACTGCTTTCTTTGTGTGAGGTATGCCCCCAAGTGACTTTACTTTTTCTATTTTCTATTTTCAAATTTATCACGAAAGCCCAGGTCCTAAAAGCTGGCTTAGCGTTCAGTATGAAAACCTACAATACTTTTCTCACGTAGAAATGGCAAGCCAATGAGCTCGACATCAGTGATATGCTCACAAACATCTAAACCAAAGTCATGCAGATGGAAACATTCGTTTGCTTTTAACTCCAATGTTTAAGCCATAAATTTAGGGACGAACACATCATATCCAAGCCATAACAAGAACATAGTGCCATTGTGCTATTTTGTGGCTTTGTTTGAATTTGTAAACATTTCTGCTGTGTAGTTCAGAGTGGTTTTGAACATACAAGAGCCTTCTAATTGAACCTTCAAAGTGATAACATTATAGGCATGGAGCCACACACACTTCGATTTCCCCTTATAGCTTGTTAATTTAGTAAACCTACAGCTTTACAAAATGCTAGATGAAATGTTTTGCTTCAAACTTATGTATTAGTCGGTTACTTTCAGTATCCTGTGAAAACAGGATACCAACAAACTCAGATTATGATTTTTGTTAATCTTCATGCTAAGGTTTTAGTGTTCCCTTGAAGCATGCATGTTGAAATTTCAGTCCTTAGTAGAGCAATGTTAGAAGACAGGCCGTTAGGAAAGTAATCAGGCTGAGAGATTTTGCCGTTGAGGACATATTAATGCTTCTGTGACGGTTTCCTACCTCACGTGTGATTTCTTTACAAAAGACCCACCAGTCTTCCTTCGTCCGTCTGCGCTTCTCTGTATCTCTGTCTCTTTCTTCTCTTTCTATCTCTCACCTTTCCAGCTTCTATCATGTAACAACTCAACAACTCAACAAGAAGGCCTGGCCTAAATGATATTCCCAGGAACTCAGGCTTCTTCACTTCTCAAAACATAACCCGATTGATTTCTGGTTTTTATACAATTCATTTTTAGTATTTCCCTCCTAAGAAAACCTGCATATAGAATAAGCCAGCATACAGATTAATACTCTAATTTCAAAGTCATTACGTGGGAAACTGGAGTTTTGACATGCCAAACAAGTATTAAAAGGTAAAGTGAAGATAACAAATTGCATTTTGTTTAGCATTTTTAAAGACTTATTATAATGGAAATGCTATAATCACTTAGAAATTGGCGTTAGTAGCTTTGCATAGTCCCTAAAGCCAAGGCATGTTTGTACAGAACACTGGTAGGTAGGAGCGCTCTCAGTACTATACTAGCCAAAGATGTGCGTCTTCATGGCGCAGTATGTTGGCAAAAAATTCTAAACTCTATACCAAAAGAGGTGACCGTGAAGAAAAGCAAACATTTCATGATCTTGTCTGGCTGTCTTTTAAAAATTTTCACATAATCTGGATCGTTGCCAAAAGTAAGCAACTTTTTCTTGTAAGAATACATTGCAAATAGGGAGAAATTTTGAAGCTTTTGAAAGTTTTGGTAGCAAACGAACTGCTGAGTCTGTTTACCTTGGTTGAGGTTAGCCCCGTTTTCTGTATGATCTGACTGTGTATTATTGCGTCACATGTTGGATCTCACTGTAACCATTGCAAGGTCAGTGACACAGAGAAAACTGAATAACAAGATGGTGGCACAGACACCCTTATTAGTGATGTGCTCATTTTAACAATGAATAAAAACTTACATTCTTGATTAACATTATTAACTGGCACTGAGAAAAAATAAACTTACTCTGTTTTTATTATATATTTATTATGTTTTTATGTCTTATTTTAAATATTTATGCTTTCTTTTATGTTAGTATTAATCTAACTACTCTGAATATTTTTTATGGGAAGCAAAAATAGAGCACTTTTTTGAGTAATGACTTTAGAACGTCTTGTTCTCATTGTTACATAATTTATGATCAAATCATTTCTCCCAGTATCTTAAAAGGCACTGTAGTTTTAGAGGTGGAATTTGCTTTCTTGAATAGGGAAGAGTTCACTTCCAAATGATGAAAAGTATCTAAAAGGTAATATTTCTTGTACGGTGGTATACTCAAATTGGGGACAATATTAAGGCTTGATTTCGGTGTTTATTTGCATTTTGGGATGTAGAAGAGGATATTGTACACGTAGTAACCATAGTATAGTAAAGTGAATGTACTATATGCACCGACTTTAATAGGACATGATCTGAAGAGCCAGCTCATGATTCTACTTTAAATTTAAGAGGTTTAGAACTTGTAGATGTTACAGTAGTGGTAGATACATTACAGGACCCATCTAACTTTTGATCTATTGAAGCAACAATAAAACCACCAAATAATTGATGTTCTAAAAAATATTAGCTGATTGTTTCCATTCCATTAGACCTAAGTTACCAAAGCAGAAGTGATGGCCTGAGCTGCAGAGGCCCAGACACTGAGGATGTGGTCCTCATAGACACCTCCTCTTTCATGATTAATTATAGATTTTTAACATCTATACTAAAGAATTTATATTTACATTTTTATTCATTTTTATATTTATTTATTTATTTATTATATATACAATATTCTGTCTGTGTGTATGCCTG